>ML793950.1:215597-233028 GCA_009831015.1 Picea engelmannii
AGATCCTTCTAGAAGCGGAAGCTTCTATTAGGTCTTCTTACATCCGCCTTATTCTATTTTATTGAAAGGTCTTATTAATATTGACCTTTATTACATCCGAATACATTAATCTAACTATGTGCGGGTTAGGACCTTAACATGTTGAGTGCTCTATCAAGTGTTAGAATCATAGATCTCTGTCCTAGCTAAGGTTGCAGACATTTGATTCCTACAACCACCCCTGCCTCCACCTCGGGTGAGACTTCATTTGCTTCGCAAGTGTTGCCGAAAGGGCTGGTAGTTAGGGTTTTGTTGGTGCGTTGTTGTAGTGTTGAACCCTGGGTTTTCCCTTGTGCCAACAATGACCATTTATCATGTTAATAAGTTAAAATATAACTCTCAGCACACATTTCTCAGATCCTCACTCAATCCTAGTTGTAAACACATGAGTATTGCAGCCACCCATTAAGACTATCTCGGGTGAGACGACGCAGTGCACTTTGTGCGCTGCGTTGCCTTCTGGTTTACCAAGAGGGTCGATAGTTTTAGAGGCTTTTTTGGAACCCCGAACATACATGAACCCTGAGTCACTTAGGATAAGTATACAAACTTAGAAAGGATATATAAGTAACCAACACTCTTCTTGGAAGAACTCCTTCCCACATTGATATGGCTCGGTCCATGCTTCTGGGAATCAGAAGGGGTTTTCAGCCTCTCTAATTGTTGCAATACTGCATTACCAGTGGTTGGGCCTAATTTTAGGTGCTTTTGAATTTCTGAAAATCTCTGCAGTAGCACTCCATTCAACTCTTCCTGTTCAGCTCGGGCTCTCATTAGCCTCTCATTGTTTGCTTTCAGACTTTTGATAGTGGCTACCAAATATGGAGTGGTTTCTTTGGCCTTACGACCATTAGATTCCTCATCTCTTAAGTGTGAGGGTCATTCCATGCTACATTGCACCATTCACTTCTAATTTTCCTTTTTAGGATGTTTTATGTGATGAAATAGCAAACCATTATTAGTCATTCAATCACTAACCATTTTAATATGCATTCTAGCAAAAAAAATGATGTTTCTTTTTTCTTTTAAACAATCAAGCAATCTTGGTGATCCATCCAATCCTAGAGTTTGAACTCTACTCTGATACCACTCTGTAACACACCTGACCCCTTAAATCTCATAGGCTGGTGGGATGTTCAATCTTCTTCTCATTTTCTCTTTGGGCCAGTACTTGGATCTACTTTCTCCAATTATTGGTTTATCCATTCTTTAAGTGAAGACTTCTCTTATCACAACATTTACTATGTAAAAAATTACTTATTCAACCCCCCTAACTACCAGTGAAATCCTTCCACGAGGCTCACTGCAAGAGTAGGGACCTATGCACCCTCCATTAGAGGATTAGTGTTACTCCTTGTCACCAGATCCAAAATCTAGATCGACTCGTGCTCCTTCCATCAAAATTAGCAAGTTACCAACCCAAAATCTCTTCCTGACAGTTCCATTCCGATGAACCAATCAAACAAATCTAATGGCTCTTAGACACGTATACCAATGGTCCTGATCCCTTCTATTCTTCAAATTATATGACAGTTATCAATTGTCTTTCCAACCATTTACATGATAGTCAGGTGGGACCCCCGACAATCCTATGGCTAAGGTTACACTACGTCCACTCTTCGATAGATGACTCACGTTCACTCTCGAAGTCCCTTATCATCGGAATGTCCCCATTCCAATGCCACGAGCCACTTTCATCGGATCACTCCAACAACACTCACTATGATGGATATAATGATCCTCGTTCACTGCAGCGGACGGTCAAGGTGCAATCTAGGTTTACAACTGCACGGTGGTTATGGTTCCTAGGCCTTCTTTCTCTATTCAAAACATACTAGATCCAACGACTAAGATATTGTGAGACACGTCATGATAGATCAATGGTCCTCAAACTCCCATGTCGTCCAACTCTTTTCTCAAGCCCTCTTCCCAGGATTTAGACATCCCTCCTTCCGATAGATCTATGACTGGAATCAACGACCCATAACTCATCGTTACCACTCTCCAATATATCAATAGTTGTCATGGACTCGGATTTCCCTCCATCAGAGTCCTAGTACAACCTTGTACTTGGCCACTCTAATGATCACATCCTTCGACCAACGATTAGGATCTATTCGCAACACCAAACTCAACGGTTGTGACTCCCTCCAACTTAAAAAATAGGTTTTCCCCCGATTTACAGTCTGATTAGGATTTATCCATTTCATGTTTTCTTCTAGGTCATCTCTAAGGTTCTACTGGACCTTCTAGGATCTCACCATCGTTCCAAAACTAGCTAAAGCAATTCTCACCTTGGAACTTGGTTGAAGATTTGCATATCCTGCAAACTTTTCATTCAAGCAGGAAGGTTTCACAGGGCTTAAGGCTTCCCTAACTACTCAAAAACTCTCCTCAGATTCAAGGCACTAGTGTCAATTTTGGGTGAATATTTTATTCATATCTTGCAAGATTTCCACTCAAAGACTTGCAATCCCACAAGGTTACACCCTATATTTTCATTACACATCCAGTGAGGATTTATGTCTTGCAATATTTCCATTTCAAGGACTTGCAAAACTCAAAGGGTTACACCCTACCCTTGCACAACTTGCTTAGTTATATGAGTTTATCATGTTAACAGTGAAAACAAATACGCATACTCCATTTTACTCAGGAATTCAACCATTATTTCTATATATTCACGTTTATCATTTAAACCATAAAACATCATGTGTTTTCATTATTAAACATACATCAAACTCATGAGTTGAAAACACTTATATGTTCATAGAATATTCACTAACAAACTGACTGAGAGAGGATGCATTTCCGCCTGACCTTAGGCTATGTTGTAGAGTTCCTTCCTACAACATTACACCCATGTGTCAAGCCATGATATCACAAGGAGATTGATTTAGTTGTCGGTTTAGCTAGCTAAATGGTCCAGTGAGTTTACTCTCCTCCTTTCCACTGGAAACAACAGAAGTTGCCTTATTCCACTGAGCTCAGGACTTCCATGGGTTTATCAGACACCTTCCCAATTGAATTTCCTCTACACGAGGAAGTCTCTTCTATGCTACACATTTCCTCGACAACCTCCACTTCCCAGTGCTAGTTTCTTTCTAGTAAGCGCCAAGCCTCAATCCCCTATTGCTCCAGTCTGGATCTGGATCTTCTTTGTTCCAGGGTGACCATTACTCTTTTGGGCAAGATTTCTATTTTCTTCAAGAAAATCCTCCCAACAACTCTATCTCTTAGAGAAAGCACGCGAGCCTCCTCCTCATCGTTTCATCTGATTATGAATCTACAATTCGTCGTGTTCTCTATAGTTCCCTGTGGAAACTCATTAACAACTCCTCAAGCCTCTATAAATTCCTTGAGCTCGTTCCTTCCTTCATCGATTCTCACTTCACCAATCCACCTTGTGATATCATGGCGAGTATTCAAGGTGTTTCCCTCGCGGTCAGCTTTATGATGTTTTCTATTAATCAATAACATAATTAAATGCTACATAATCACATTACATGAATTCTTAGCATAATTACAATCATGGGGGAAACATGATGTTATACATATGGAGACTCTTATTGAGTAAAAAATGGATATTGCATCCAATTTGAAGAGAAAAGTCAATTCCCAAGGTCAATGATATGGAAAAAAATCCAAAATGGAGACAAACTCCCAAAAATCAAGATATTTTGTTGGACACTAATTCATGGAAAGATATTGATATTCAAACACTTGAAGAAAAGAGGAATTGAAAGCCCATCAAGATGTCCCCTATATACTCAGAATGAAGAAACATCAATGCATTTTTTCATGGGCTACAAATATACAATGCAAGTATGTAATACAATATTTACATAATTAGGAAAGTAAATTGGCATGCCTCAAAAATGGAAAGGGATGTTTCAACATTCGAAGAAAAATTATGCAAGTTCCTTCCAAAACAAGCCATTGTTAGCAGTTTGGTGGAAATACCTATGTACCTAACTTCAAAGGTCTAGCTAGACTAAAATAAAGTGTTTTTTCATCAAGATTCCTTCCTCCAAGAATGGTGGCTTTGCAGGCACAAGGCCTCCTTAATGAGGTGATTATGTCAAAAGGATTAAAAGGTCAAAATCCTACATCTTTAGACACCGAGAAAAGATCTTAGTTAATTGATGTGCTCTCAAAAGGGATGGATCCTCCCCGGTCAAAAAATATTTCATATTGGCAATTAAGCATGACATCGAAAGACCTGTACATCTAGATTTTAAGCAAAAAGCATCATTCTATTTTATTTGATGGAGCCTTGAAAGGAATTCTAGGGGTGGTAGGCATGGGGTGGGTCATTCTTGAACTCAAAGAAAATCAAAAGGAAACCTTTGCACAGGGTCTAGGAGAAACCACCAACAGCTAAGCCAAAACTTTGGCACTAATGCAAGGGATGATGATTCTAAAGAAAATGGGTATAAAACAAATAACAATGATAAGGAATTCCTTGTAGATAGTTTCTCATATGGTCAATCATGTTGCCTCTAGAAACTTAGTTGAACATGATAGTCAATAGAGCTCAAAGGACATTTGAGAGCTTTGAATATATGGCATTCTTCCACATTTTTTTAGTACTCAATTCCTCGATGACTAGGATGGAAAACGAGGCATGCACTTGCAATCTAGAGAAATTAGAATAAGGGGGGGAATTATTCATTACTATCTCCCTTGAATTATAATTCAAAAGTTCGACAACGTGTGATGCATTTATTTTCAATGGACAAGTGGTGAATCGTGTTAATAAGTGTAAATGTCATATTGATGGCTTCAATTATTCATGCATCTTCATAACTATTGCCGCAATATGTAATTCACTTCTACCCTGTCAAGATGGGACCCCTAAAGCATTTGATATTAATCTCGAAACAAGCCAAAGCCCATCCCCATTTGCATATGTTTCCATCTCTTTCCATCGAATGGAGTCTAGGAAGGGAATCAAATATTATGGTATTATGCAGGCCTAAAAGAAGTCTAAAACATTAGTGATTACAAGTTCACTCAGGCTCAAGACTATGAAGATGGCCAATTCACATGAACACCTAGACAAATGCACATTTTGTGATATTTTGAACTCCACAAAGGAATTCATAGAGATGTGAAAGGCACTATGATGAAGCCTATGAATGCCTCTCACTGTATGTGAAAAAATGAGAGGGTTGGAGAAAACATTGGGAGCAAAAATATTCAAGAGACCTGCAAGGGATCCAAATGCAAATGATTAACACAAAGGCATATATAGAGAAGATCAAGAGAAAGAAAACATAGTTGGAAATTAGTGTGGAAAGTAACAATTAGAGATTAGAGAATTAGGAAAGTACGGAACACAATGTTTACAGAATTAGGAGTGTTTCAAGACGAAATTACTATCTCCCATGAATTATAATTCAAAAATTCGATGATGTGTGACGCATTTATTTTCAATGGACAGGTGGTGAATCATGTTAATAAGGGTAAATGCCATATTAATGGCTTGAATCATTCATGCATCTTCATAATTGTTGCCACAATATGTAATAATTCACTTCTACCCTATCAATATGGGACACCTAAAGTATTTGATATTAATATAAAAACAAGTCAAAGTCCATCCCCATGTGCATATGTTTCCATCTCTTTTCATCAAATGGAGTCTAGGAAGGACATCAAATATTATTGTTTTATGCATGCCTAAAAGCAGTCTAAAACATTAGTGATTGTGAGTTGACTAAGGCTCAAGACTATTCATTATTGTCTCCCAAAAGTTATAATTCAAACGTTTGACAATGTGTGATGCATTTATTTTCAATGGACAAGTGGTGAATTGTGTTAATAAGGGTAAATGCCATATAATGGCTTCAATTATTCATGCATCTTCATAATTGTTGCTACAATATGTAATTCACTTCTACCCTGTCAAGATGGGACCCCTAAAGCATTTGATATTAGTCTTGAAACAAGCCAAAGCCCATCCCCATTTGCATATGTTGTCATCTCTTTTCATCGAATGGAGTCTAGGAAGGGCATCAAATATTATGGTTTTATGTAGGCCTAAAAGAAGTCTAAAACATTAGTGATTGTGTTAGCATCAGAAGTCACTCCTAGATTGCTTACAGGAGCAGAGCTCGACGCCCATCAGTTTTTATGTCACGATTTAATGAATGGGGGTGGTCAAATGGAAAGAGACCCAGGAAAGCAGCATTGACACAGGAACCGGGGTCTGGTATGTAGAAAGCAAGGGAGGTCTTGATCCAATTTCCGTCAGTAGGTTGCTCAAAGGGTGGTAGATGGAAGACTTGTGAGAAGGGTGAGCAAGACTGCCTCGGGCAACAGGCCTTCAGAAGCTTGAGGAAGAAAAACTCAGAAGCCAAGATCCTCTTGGTCCAGAGTTTCAAGGAGCTGAGGGGTGACTCGACTGGATCCTCCAATTCCAAGCCATTCTAGCGTTGAGAAAACACAAGAACTGATTAGAAACATTGTGACCGTTGCAGTGATCCAACCTACATCATCCTACAACAGCGCAACTCGACTGGATCCTCCAATTCCGAGTTGTTCTAACATAGTAGACAAAGAGATGGAAAAAGAGGCTGACATCCATAAAGTAAGAAGTCTCCAATACCTTATACATTAACCAGAGCGACCAACGCTACATCAAAAATTTACAATCGGGAGCCTAGCTCAACCATCGATCCTTTACAAAAATGGCGAAAACGCCTACATATACTCAAAAACAACAACATCAGCAAAAATAAGATGTTGCATTAAAAACATTGCGTCTGCATGTATTCTGACAGTCTGTGCATGCAGACTCTGGCCGATCGTGCACCCAAGATTTGGTGTCCCCTCGGCCAAATTCGGACGGCTATTCTTTGTCAGACGCCACCTTAACTGTGCATGGCTCCTGCAAGGGAAGTGGTTGAGCCATTAAGAGCCGAGCTAGCGTGCGCAGACCTCCTCCAGTTGGTCAAAGACTCGGCCTGTCTTTTTTGGAAGAAATGGTACACAGGACCCTCTCGAGCAGACCGCTTTCCAGGCCCTCCATACTTCGCACCTAATGAATGAGGAGAGGTTTCAACCACCCCTTCTTGCCTTCATTTACTCTGAGTGAGAAACAGTATTGAGATTGGATCCGATGGCGCCTGGAGATCGTGATGATCCCCTCTGTAACTAAACTCGGCGCCTTTGGCCTTCTTTATACAGCTCATTTCTTTCCCTAAGTGACCAAGGGTTGTGACCACGTGCTTATTCCCAAAGCGCTTTCGGCCTTCGCGAATGGGAAGGAGCTAATCCCTACTTTTTGAAATCGCGATGAGCGAAACGCCGAGACGGCTTAATCTGGTGCCACGCGTCCCTCTCAGATCTGACGATCCTGACTCACTCGGTGATATTGTGGGCCCAAGTCATGGACGTTCCTGTCACCTCGCGCATCGGGAAAATGACGGAGTTGCTCCTTGCGGTTTGGGGTCGCGATGGACGAAACGCCGAGATGGCTCAATTGGCCGCCAGGTGTCCCCTTTGGATGGACGACTGAGGCTGCTCCTCGATATTGTGGGCCCGCCTTTGGGCACTTTTGGCGTTTCGGGGTTCGGGGTTTCAAAATGTACAACGACATAAAAACTTCACCCTTTGAACTCACGACTGTCGAAAAACCGACGCGACTAGATCTCACGCCACGCGTCCCTTGGATGGACGGCTGTTATTCTTCCCTGTATACAATATGGGCGCGATCTGTTTGCGCTAATCTCGGCGCAACTCTGCTATTTGTGATTTCCCGCCAACCGCTGATCTACTCATGTGGATGGATCAGGACCGTTGACACTATAATTTTGCCCGCTCACTTGATTTTAAGTCCGAACATGACTTCTTCTATGCGTTGTGCTTGGGCGCTCCTCGTGCAACCTACAAACCTGGATTCTCTTAGGCCCAAGACAAGAAATGTCGCTAACATTAGGCTCCATGGGGGATAGAGTCATCCCTGTGATGCTCTAAGAACTCATTCTGCAGTTTCAGTGCCTTGCTGTTGGGCTATGGAGTCAGGCTCAAAACATCCCACTGCTGAAAATACAAGCCGAAAAATAAAAGCAACAAAATAAAGATACATGTTGAAAGGAGCTTATTTATATACAATCCTAAACTAATAAAACACTTTACATGGGGCTAGGTGAACGCTGATTTCCACCATAGCCATTCAAGCAGCTTCCTGGATAGAAGCTCCTTCCTTCTGTCAATGATCATCAACAGATGGTGTAACTGTGACAGCAAAACGGTTACAATCTTCAGCTCCTCCTTACAGGCTGGAGTTGAGATGAAATAGGGCGGCTCCAAGGCATAGGGGAAATGCCACTCCATGTACTCGCTGACAGGATCATAGAATGAGTGGCAAATTTCAGAAAATTGGCGACAGGTAGCCTCCTCTGCTACACAGTTGTTCTCATGTGGCTGAATATCTCTGACAAGCACAGGTGAGTGGACAATTGTCGTAGGTTCACTGATCTTGGGTGGTGGTTGCTCGCTGACTGGCTCTGGATAGAAAAAGAAATGCGCGCTCATCCGTTCCTCTGGTTCCTCCTCCTCTTTTCCGTGCACTCCCCCATCTTGTGAAATGAGAACAGTCTCCCGATCCTTCTCTTCAATCCCAAATGTAAATACATCATGGGAAATCTCATGAAGGAAGAAAGAGAAATCCTCTTCCACAATGGCTTCTTCGTTTAAATCTGAGACAGCAGACTCATTGGGGGCAGATGCTAACACATCCAAGAAATCTTCAATAATCTCTTCAAAAGAGCTACTTAGATCATCTGCCTCGAAGACTGGAAAATCCTCTTCGCTGTCTTCAGATTCCAATTTTGCACATTGGGGAGTGGGGAATATCACCTGCTCCACTAGTTCACTCAGGTCATCTTCTTCCTCCCAGGCTGGAAAATCCTCTGCACAGTCTTCAGATTTCAACCTTTCTAATTGAACAGAGAGATACTTCACCTGTTCCCTCAGCTCACTCAGGGTGTCTTCTTCCTCCTTGGGATCTTCATCACTTCCATAACACTCCTCTGATGCAGACGAATGGGGAGGAGAAATGAATGATTTATGATCCAAGTCGTCAGGATTATCCTCATAGCCTATGTCAAAAATAGCTTCATTTTGTACAGAGTTGTGGTATCCCTCACCACAGTTATGACAAATTAACTCGGAGGGATAAAACTCCTGACAATAGGCGATGAAAGCTGCATGAAACTCTGAGAGTGAAGAAATGCTAGCAAGGGGTAAAGAATGATACCATTTACGTGCATCCCCTGCTAACGAGAACATGAACATCTTAAGTAATACATCCTCGTGATGTATATCCCACTGACGCATGAGTTCATGAAACTCACTAAGGTGCTGAGCAAGGTTGTCCTCTTCACATTTTCCAAATATGGGCAAATAATCGCCCCATTCATTCAGAGAGGGGGCAACATTAGGAAAACCAGGAATAGCAGAAAAATTAAAGGAGCAAACCTGCGAGCAAGGATTTTCTTCATATCGAACCAGTGGAGTCGCCAATCGATCCTTGAATCATGGAGTCACCAGGTGAAAGATGCGCAGCTTCGAATGTGTCTGGTCCTTGTTCACCATCAAAGGCCAGATCCTAACGTTGTTGTTACCCCAGGAAGCTTCTCAGGCTGAGAAAGCAGCTGCTAAAACCTTCTCGAGAAAGCTCCTCTGGGTCAGCTTTCAGGTGTGCCAACAGTAGCCACAGCTGAAACAATGAAGTGGAAACAATGGAGTCGCCACAGTGGAGTCGCCAGGTGCACAGTAGCAATCTTGAAGGGCTCTGATATCTGATGCACCTTCAGAATCAGAGGCTCAATGTCGTTCTGCCCAGGGAAAATCTTCAACTTCGTCCCCGGCAACGGCGCCAGAAATGTTAAGCAAATGGAACAAGACGGAAGCCAATGCGGCTAGGGCCCAAACCCTAGCCGCCATCGTTCGTTTGCAGGGGCACTGCGTGTCGGTTGAAGCTGCCGATCAAGGTTTCCATCGATCTCCCTTCGATCTCTCTGCATACAGGACGCGAAACGGCGGTTCCAGCGCGCCCGTCTTGCGTACACGCGATCTGGAGCAGTGGTAGCCGCTGGTGGTCGCCGCCTGGCCAAGATGGCTTCAACCCCGACTGCCGAAAATGAAGCAGACCCTTTGGAAGCATTTAAAGCTTTAGTCCGTTCGGCAGGATCTAAATCCAAGCCTGCACTTTCGTCTAAATTTGTTAAGAAGATGGAGGAGATCCCTTCTCTGGAGCTATCTCCAGAGGAGCCTTGCAATCTCGCCCTCTTTCTGGCAGAAAATGCCCTCATCGGAAAGTTCACGGGGCTATGGCCCAGCCCCAAAACGGTGGAGGCATGGATTAATGAATGATGGAAGCCGCTTATACAGGGAAGGGTTACCCTGTCGGCAATAGGAAGGGGTTTTTTTGTATTCAGTTTCTCAAGGACAGAGGACCGGGATCTAGTTTTCGGATCTGGACCATATTTCATGGGGTCGAGAGGGCTGTTCTTAGCCCCCTGGACTCTTGACTTCAATCCTGGAGCCGAGATCACTGCAGCCCCTGTTTGGGTTAGGCTGCCTCACCTCCCCATACACCTCTGGGGGAAAAGCTCTCTGGAGGACATTGGAAATACGCTTGGGCGTTTCCTGGATAGTGTGGAACCGAAAGGGGGACAGTTTACCTGTGCTCGTATTTGTGTTGAGGTTAACCTTGAGAAAGGCCTACCGGAAGCCATCAAGCTTTCCCTGGGGGAATGGTGCCATATCCAAGAGCTAGACTACGAGCAGATCCCTTTTAAGTGCCTCCGGTGCCATGCATATGGTCACTTCGCAAAAAGCTGCCCCAAAGTCACTGAGGAGAAGGGACCAGTCAAAGAAGACGATTTTCAGCCAACAAACCGACGAAGGCATTCGAGGCGAAATGATCCACTACCCCAGGCTCCGAAGGCCACTCATTCAGCAAAGGCATCTCTAGAAAATAAAAACAGCTTTGATGCACTGAAGGAAGATGAAGCCCTAGATCCAGAAGCAACAACAGAGAAGGAAGATCCTCCAGCAGATGGAAGGCTTCCAGACTCCTCCCCCCCAGGCCCTGTAGCAGCAAGGGAATCTCGGGCTTTAGATCCGGCACCCTCTGCCTCTGCAGGTCTAACAACTTCAGTCCCCTCTAGCGATACTGTGGAAACCTCTGACAACTCAGCTCCGTCTCCACCCCTTACCCGAGGACGAAAGTCCAACAAAGAGCGCAGAGAAAAGAAGGCGGCCTCCAACATCTCTTCAGGCTCTCAGAAAAAGTTGGATCCCTTCCTTAAGAGGAAAAATCCACCCCCCTCGGGTTAATGCTTTGCTTTTGTCTTCTACTGTGCTCACAGTTTGTGAGAATTTATTCATGTATGCAATTTCTGACATTTTCTCGAATTAGCTCTAGAAGTAGATGGGATTGGCTCCCCAAGACATTCACAAGAAGGTTGGCAGCACTGTTAGAGGTCACCAACCTTCTTCAGATTTGTAACTTTCTGATTCTGGCTTGCCAGAATGCCTTCTAATGAAACATAACCGTTCTTGTAAAAAAAAAAAAAAACGGCGCCAGAAATGTTAGTGTCATAAGTCACTCCTGGATTGCTTGCGGGAGCAGAGCCCGACACCCATCAATTTTATGTCACGATTTAATGAATGGGGGTGGTCAAATGGAAAGATACCCAGGAAAGCAGCATTGACACAGGAACCAGGGTCTGGTATGTAGAAAGCAAGGGAGGTCTTGATCCAACTTCTGTCAGTAGGTTGCTCAAAGGGTGGTAGATGGAAGACTTGTGAGCAGGGTGAGCAAGACTGCCTCGGGCAACAGGCCTTCGGAAGCTTGAAGAAGAAAAACTCAGAAGCCAAGATCCTCTTGGTCCATAGTTTCAAGGAGCTGAGGGGTGACTCGACTGGATCCTCCAATTCCAAGCCATTCCAGCGCTGAGAAAACACAAGAATTGATTAGAAACACTGCAACCATTGCAGTGATCCAACCTACATCATCCTACAACAGCGCAACTCGACTAGATCCTCCAATTCCAAGTTGTTCTAACACAGTAGACAAAGAGATGGAAAAAGAGGTTGACATCCATAAAGTAAGAAGTCTCCAATGCCTTATACATTAACCAGAGCGACCAATGCTGCATCAAAACTTTACAATCGGGAGCCTAGCTCAACCATCGATCCTTTACAAAAATGACGAAAATGCCTACATATACTCAAAAACAACAACAACAAAAAAAATAAGACGTTGCATTAAAAACATTGCGTCTGCATGTATTCTGACAGTCTGCACATGCAGACTCTAGCCGATCGTGCACCCAAGATTTGGTGTCCTCTCGGCCAAATTCGGACGACTATTCTTTGTCAGACGCCACCTTAACTGCGCATGGCTCCTGCAAGGGAAGTAGCTGAGCCATTAAGAGCCGAGCTAGCGTGCGCAAACCTCCTCCAGCTGGTCGAAGACTCGGCCTGACTTTTTTGGAAGAAATGGTACACAGGACCCTTTCGAGCAGACCGCTTGCCAGGCCCTCCATACTTCGCACCTAATGAATGAGGAGAGGTTTCAACCACCCCTTCTTGCCTTCATTTACTCCGAGCGAGAAACAATATTGAGATCGGATCCGATGGCGCCTGGAGATCGCGATGATACCCTCTGTAACTAAACTCGGCGCCTTTGGCCTTCTTTATACAGCTCCTTTCTTTCCCTAAGTGACCACGGGCTGTGACCACGTGCTTATTCCCAAGGCGCTTTCGACGTTCGTGAATGGGAAGGAGCTAATCCCTGCTTTTTGAAATCGTGATGAGCGAAACGTCGAGACGGCTTAATCTGGTGCCACACGTCCCTCTCAGATCTGATGATCCTGACTCACTCGGTGATATTGTGGGCCCGAGTCATGGACGCTCCCGTCACCTCGCGCATCGGGAAAATGACAGAGTTGTTCCTTGCAGTTTGGGGTCGCGATGGACGAAACACCGAGATGGCTCAATTGGCCGCCAGGTGTCCCCTTTAGATGGACGGCTGAGGCTGCTCCTCGATATTGTGGGCCCGCCTTTGGGTGCTTTCGACGTTTCAGGGTTCGGGGTTTCGAAATGTACGACGACATAAAAACTTCACCCTTTGAACTCGCGACTACCGAAAAACTGACGCGACTAGATCTCGTGCCACGCGTCCCTTGGATGGACGGTTGCTATTCTTCCATGTATACAATATGGGCGCGATCTGTTTGCACTAATCTCGACGCGACTCTACTATCTGCGATTTCCCGCCAACCACTGATCTACTCATGTGGATGGATCAGGACCGTTGACACTATAATTTTGCTCGCTCGCTTGATTTTAAGTCCGGACAGGACTTCTTCTATGCGCTGCGCTTGGGCGCTCCTCGTGCAACCTGCAGACCTGGATGCTCTTAGGCCCAAAACAAGAAATGTCGCTAACAGATTGCAAGTTCACTCAAGAGCAAGACTATGAAGATGTCCAATTCACATGAATACCTAGACACATGCACATTTTGTGATATTTTGAACTCCACAAAGGAATTCATAGAGATGTGAAAGGCACTATGATGAAGCCTGTGAATGCCTCTCCTTGTATGTGAGAAAATGAGAGGGTTGAAGAAAACACTAGGAGCAAAAATATTCAAGAGACATGTAGGGGATCCAAATACAAATGATTGACACAAAGGCAACGATAGAGAAGATCAATAGCAAGCAAACGTAGTTGGACATTATTGTGGAAAGTAACAATTAGAGATTAGAGAATTAGGCAAGTATGGAACACAACTTTTACAGAATTAGGAGTTTTTCAAGACAAAATATTGAAACTAGAAATGGAACAAAGCCTTGAATATGAGGAATTAAGGAAAGTGTCTCTTAAGTTCCCTGTGTTAGCTCACTTGGAATAGACCAAATGGAAGTTATGGAAGAAGACCGTGTTCAACAAGAAACAAAGCAAGGAATCAAACCTCCGTCAAATTTTCATCAAATATTTTAGCAAGAAGAATAACCCCACTATGTATGGACTTGTTACCCTCTCAAGGGAAACAACCATTGGATACCCTCAACAAGGTGTCATGTTGTTGCTTGCATGAGATATCATGCATCTATTTATCAAATCCATACAGAGACCTTCATTTTTCTCCATTGAGACATGACCCTGCTAGCTCAACCATGATGTAGCTCAATTCAGATCAAATGTTCAAATGTTTAGATGTCAAATGCACTTTGATGATCTAGTTTACTCATTGACATTTCATATTTAATACTTACTTAGACATGATGATATAACATCTTCACACGTCATGAAGTTGTGATTACCTAACAACTGTTGATTAACATTTCATAACATACATAATTTTATTACTTGCATCATAGTACCTTGGGGAACATGTTTCCTATTAAAAGTCTGTATTTTCCTAGGATAACTCATACTACTTGGTGTTTAAACTAGATAGTGCCATACATATCCTAACCATGCTAGTCACCTTCCATCTCTCTAGTATCATTCGATTCCATCTACATACAAAAATAATTGCATCCTGTCATGTATGACTTCTCAAAGCTCAAAAGGAAAAGTCAAAGTTAAAATCTTGAATCAAATAAAGCCACAAAAGGCTAATAAGAGGTGAAGAGCAAAAAGATAAAAAGCCAAGGAAAATAAAACTTGAGCAATGCCTCTAGTCTCTGGTTGTCTAAAGAAATTGTAAAGAATGGGGACTTGTTCAATAAAGTGAACATCTAAATAAAAAGGCTAAAGGTGTAGTAAAAAACAAGCAGGTAACTCAATGAAAAGCTCCCTCTAGAAAACTATTATAAAAATAGTGCCTAGCTAAAATAAAGCTAGAAGCATAAAATGTTAAAAATTATGAACTATGCATGTACAATACTTTGAGGGTCATCACATGGATCATTCCCCTTTCATCACTAATACACATTAATTGTCTATCTTTCACCTAAAAACTCAAGAAATGTGGGTTTTTCTTAAGATTTGATTCATGTATAATGATTAATAATGTTCCCATAGGTAAGACTTACACAAGTATTAAAATTAATTAATTTTTGTTATGTTTTACTAAAAAATGGTCACATGGTGTTACAAATTAATGATCTACTAGGTTAAACCCGTCATTATTGGTGGATATTATGCTTTGGAATGTTATTGGACATATGTTTGTAGAGCACTCACCTCTTTGGGTTTACACATCATTTATCACCACTAATGACACAACTTATCCATATTTCACTTACATTGGCTTATTCCCTTGGAAAAAGCTAGACATTAGATCATTTGACTATTTTGACCTCCTAAAAGGGGCGCTCTTGAGCATTATTATATTGTACCTTTGACCATTTTTAAAGGGAGAATATTGTTTTATTGTATGAGCACATTTGATGTGTTATTTTATTATTACCTTGCGTATGGTTTTGTTAGAGAAAGTGGTTTTTAGCACATGGTATTGAGTGGGCCCATGGTTTTGTAAAACTATTCTAAGGCTCCTCTTCACTTGTGAAAAAGAATGCACTTGTCATTTGTAAAGTTTCATTGGAGAATAAAGCAAAAATTGGCTCGGCAAACTTCTATTGGTGTGTTTTATCTTTGGTAAATTTCTCCATGTTAAATCGATGGCAAGAGCTAGGAGAGGATTCCAAATGACCTGAGGGTGTGCTACGAGAACAAATTTTAAAAATGTACGATTTATCTTGTCTTGTTGATTGTTTATGGTTAATTTAATTTATGATCTTGAAGATTGATGCCTATGGTTTGTTGATCTTTCACATAAATAAATTGGTCTTTCTGCATTCCTTTGATGGTTTAATTCATGCATACGATTTTTACCCTCCTTGAAAAACCTTTCAAACCCTTTGCTCATGCATGCATAGTTTGAATTTTTTCCTTGCTCATTCACTGGTGTGGAGAACCTCAACAGTTTCAGAGACTTAATGATCATCATCAAAGATTAAAATTGACCTCATCACCTAATTGTAGGCTGATTTTTCATTAGTTTTTCAGTCAAGTTTAATTTGATCCATAAATTATTCTCTTTTTTTTAGTTACCCTGCTAGATCTTTCCCAAAAAAATTATGTGCTGGCCAATGTTTGCACTCAGTAATTCATAGCCAGCAATTTAAGGGTTTAAATACCTCTTGTTGTTTACTCTTTCAAAACCAAGGGTTGTATTGTATTGCAGGTCAGATCTTCAACTTGTAACCCCAATTGCCATTTAGGGCCAATCTGCATTTAATCCCAAATTGTCAAGGTTTAAGAGCTTAAGATTATCTCCTCCAATGGGTGGTTGCATCATTTTATGTTTCCAAATCACTTGGACAGACAGATCAAGCTGCCAAACAATTCCTTGAATCAGCGTATCACCCCATTAAAGCCCAAGTAAAGAAGGCCGATTTATCTTAAGTTTTCTTTGAAGGGTTTCATCGTTGGATCTGAAGAAAATCATTTACCTCAAGGATCATTTTTTGCCTTAGGTGTGTCCTCAAGTAACCTACTGAAACTGCCCAAGAAATCCATCATTTCTTCAAATCTTTACCTCTGTCAATCATCATTCGGTATCTTTTTCTGCAGAGGTTTACAACGGGTAAGTAGAGTTTTATTTAGAGTGGGTTTGATAGAATCGTGTCAAGTTCCCTTTGAACACATCCAAATCTGTAGCATCACTTTCAAATTTTGTTGTCTTAAGTGCCGAGTTCAAAACTGTTACAGTGCCTTTGTAGCAGCCCTAGACACCATTAATATCATTTCTCGATCTGATCTTAGTTCCACTGTGCCAAACACTCACATAGTTTACATGAACAGGACTTATTTCCTATTGCATGAAACGATCTCAGAGATCTATAATAGTAATATTTAGCCGAGGATTGACACGAGTCACAAGTTCATCAACGAAATATTTTCTTTACCCCTTTAACAAATGTTCCCTCTCATCTTCTATCCAATCTTTGTCAAACCAAAATATTGTAGACAAAGCGACAGGCAAACCTTTCATTGGACTATCTTTCAGAAATATTGTGAAGACTTTTCTTGCCAAACCTTTTAGCCACCCAAATTTCCTCAAAGGTTGATTTAAACTGCCATATTGTTTAAGGATCCTGAGGTTCAAAGGGGTCACAGTGGTCCACTCCAGTATACCAATCATTTCACACCTCTTTTGATAACATTTCAGTTAAGGGATTGTTGATGTGTATTAGTTACATCAGTGTTTGCTGGAAATAAATCGTGTCATTGTATCATTGGCATCATTTGAAGGATCAAAATCTGTTCGTCAGTTCAGTTTCTTTTTTCATACAGATCAGTGACCTAATCCTTTGATTCCTTATTTGTTTTTTTCAAAGGACGGATTGCTATC
>ML793950.1:233078-243961 GCA_009831015.1 Picea engelmannii
TGTATTTTCCTAGGATAACTCATACTACTTGGTGTTTAAACTAGATAGTGCCATACATATCCTAACCATGCTAGTCACCTTCCATCTCTCTAGTATCATTCGATTCCATCTACATACAAAAATAATTGCATCCTGTCATGTATGACTTCTCAAAGCTCAAAAGGAAAAGTCAAAGTTAAAATCTTGAATCAAATAAAGCCACAAAAGGCTAATAAGAGGTGAAGAGCAAAAAGATAAAAAGCCAAGGAAAATAAAACTTGAGCAATGCCTCTAGTCTCTGGTTGTCTAAAGAAATTGTAAAGAATGGGGACTTGTTCAATAAAGTGAACATCTAAATAAAAAGGCTAAAGGTGTAGTAAAAAACAAGCAGGTAACTCAATGAAAAGCTCCCTCTAGAAAACTATTATAAAAATAGTGCCTAGCTAAAATAAAGCTAGAAGCATAAAATGTTAAAAATTATGAACTATGCATGTACAATACTTTGAGGGTCATCACATGGATCATTCCCCTTTCATCACTAATACACATTAATTGTCTATCTTTCACCTAAAAACTCAAGAAATGTGGGTTTTTCTTAAGATTTGATTCATGTATAATGATTAATAATGTTCCCATAGGTAAGACTTACACAAGTATTAAAATTAATTAATTTTTGTTATGTTTTACTAAAAAATGGTCACATGGTGTTACAAATTAATGATCTACTAGGTTAAACCCGTCATTATTGGTGGATATTATGCTTTGGAATGTTATTGGACATATGTTTGTAGAGCACTCACCTCTTTGGGTTTACACATCATTTATCACCACTAATGACACAACTTATCCATATTTCACTTACATTGGCTTATTCCCTTGGAAAAAGCTAGACATTAGATCATTTGACTATTTTGACCTCCTAAAAGGGGCGCTCTTGAGCATTATTATATTGTACCTTTGACCATTTTTAAAGGGAGAATATTGTTTTATTGTATGAGCACATTTGATGTGTTATTTTATTATTACCTTGCGTATGGTTTTGTTAGAGAAAGTGGTTTTTAGCACATGGTATTGAGTGGGCCCATGGTTTTGTAAAACTATTCTAAGGCTCCTCTTCACTTGTGAAAAAGAATGCACTTGTCATTTGTAAAGTTTCATTGGAGAATAAAGCAAAAATTGGCTCGGCAAACTTCTATTGGTGTGTTTTATCTTTGGTAAATTTCTCCATGTTAAATCGATGGCAAGAGCTAGGAGAGGATTCCAAATGACCTGAGGGTGTGCTACGAGAACAAATTTTAAAAATGTACGATTTATCTTGTCTTGTTGATTGTTTATGGTTAATTTAATTTATGATCTTGAAGATTGATGCCTATGGTTTGTTGATCTTTCACATAAATAAATTGGTCTTTCTGCATTCCTTTGATGGTTTAATTCATGCATACGATTTTTACCCTCCTTGAAAAACCTTTCAAACCCTTTGCTCATGCATGCATAGTTTGAATTTTTTCCTTGCTCATTCACTGGTGTGGAGAACCTCAACAGTTTCAGAGACTTAATGATCATCATCAAAGATTAAAATTGACCTCATCACCTAATTGTAGGCTGATTTTTCATTAGTTTTTCAGTCAAGTTTAATTTGATCCATAAATTATTCTCTTTTTTTTAGTTACCCTGCTAGATCTTTCCCAAAAAAATTATGTGCTGGCCAATGTTTGCACTCAGTAATTCATAGCCAGCAATTTAAGGGTTTAAATACCTCTTGTTGTTTACTCTTTCAAAACCAAGGGTTGTATTGTATTGCAGGTCAGATCTTCAACTTGTAACCCCAATTGCCATTTAGGGCCAATCTGCATTTAATCCCAAATTGTCAAGGTTTAAGAGCTTAAGATTATCTCCTCCAATGGGTGGTTGCATCATTTTATGTTTCCAAATCACTTGGACAGACAGATCAAGCTGCCAAACAATTCCTTGAATCAGCGTATCACCCCATTAAAGCCCAAGTAAAGAAGGCCGATTTATCTTAAGTTTTCTTTGAAGGGTTTCATCGTTGGATCTGAAGAAAATCATTTACCTCAAGGATCATTTTTTGCCTTAGGTGTGTCCTCAAGTAACCTACTGAAACTGCCCAAGAAATCCATCATTTCTTCAAATCTTTACCTCTGTCAATCATCATTCGGTATCTTTTTCTGCAGAGGTTTACAACGGGTAAGTAGAGTTTTATTTAGAGTGGGTTTGATAGAATCGTGTCAAGTTCCCTTTGAACACATCCAAATCTGTAGCATCACTTTCAAATTTTGTTGTCTTAAGTGCCGAGTTCAAAACTGTTACAGTGCCTTTGTAGCAGCCCTAGACACCATTAATATCATTTCTCGATCTGATCTTAGTTCCACTGTGCCAAACACTCACATAGTTTACATGAACAGGACTTATTTCCTATTGCATGAAACGATCTCAGAGATCTATAATAGTAATATTTAGCCGAGGATTGACACGAGTCACAAGTTCATCAACGAAATATTTTCTTTACCCCTTTAACAAATGTTCCCTCTCATCTTCTATCCAATCTTTGTCAAACCAAAATATTGTAGACAAAGCGACAGGCAAACCTTTCATTGGACTATCTTTCAGAAATATTGTGAAGACTTTTCTTGCCAAACCTTTTAGCCACCCAAATTTCCTCAAAGGTTGATTTAAACTGCCATATTGTTTAAGGATCCTGAGGTTCAAAGGGGTCACAGTGGTCCACTCCAGTATACCAATCATTTCACACCTCTTTTGATAACATTTCAGTTAAGGGATTGTTGATGTGTATTAGTTACATCAGTGTTTGCTGGAAATAAATCGTGTCATTGTATCATTGGCATCATTTGAAGGATCAAAATCTGTTCGTCAGTTCAGTTTCTTTTTTCATACAGATCAGTGACCTAATCCTTTGATTCCTTATTTGTTTTTTTCAAAGGACGGATTGCTATCAAGTTTAGTCTATGATACCGAGTTTTTCTTTTGGGATTGGGCTAAGGTTTTGGTGTGTTCTTCACAGCTGTCACATCCTTTAATTACAGCATTAGAATACATGTCCAACGGCTCATTATATTACACATACTTTTGGGTTCACTATCAATAGTTGCCAATATATTGAGGGTGTTCATGTTAACACTCTGAATTAAGGGGTTTGCTATCAGTAACAACTTATATGTGTTAACCAGCATTCTTGTGTAGGAAGAAAATGTTATAGTATGAATAATTCACAACAGAGTAACAACTTATATGTGTTAACCAACATTCTTGTGTAGGAAGAAAATGTTATAGTATGCATAATTCACAACAGAGCAACAACTTATATGTGTTAACCAACATTCTTGTGTAGGAAGAAAATGTTATAGTATGCATAATTCACAACAGAATATCCTTGGCCCATGATTGATTTATTGATGAATAGCTTGAAATGTTGACGATGGTACATTAGGCATTTCAAAATTGAAGAGAACTTGCATCGTTTCTTGTGTTTAAAAAGAAAATACTTTCTTAGTGAACATCGAGAGTTGGTTGTGAGTAACTTATTGGCAAAACAAATTGATGATGCCATATATGTTTCACTAAACATGATAAAAATAACTTTACACATAAAAACATCAAGAAGCATTATCTTTCACAAAGCACAAAAAGACCACAAGCTTGAGTAATCAATAGCCTCAAACACATTTAATCTTAAAATTTACTAAACATTTTATGTTTATAGCAAACCAACATTTAGACTAGGGCATAGGGCTAAGTTGCATGAAACGGGGAAACGATACGAAGTTTCCAAAACAAGTACGATACGAAACAGGCCTTCAAAAAATGGAAACACCGTATATAAAAAAATTAATTAAAAAAAAATAAAGCATTATATTGCAAGAAAAACATAATGATACACATAAATGACATTTTAGAAGGAAAACCATGTCCATATTAACTCCCATAGATGATGAATATCATTCATTACATGATGCAAGTAGCAAAATCCAAAATTAGCCTTTATAGATGAGGCTTTACATCCAAAATCAGCGTTTATAAATGACGCTGTATGTGCTGAAAATGATTTAGGGTTTTGGTTTGCATCTAGAAGTTTCTTTTTTTAATTAAAACAAAAACACATAAAATCATCTTCATTCTAATTAGAGAAGGCCAAAAATGCATTAACTAACACTAACTGAAAGTTTGGGGGCCCCATGACCCCCTTAATTTGCCTAATTCTCCTTTGAAAGCCGCGGAAACCCGGTCGTATAAGTGCGGTATGGCCCCGAAATGCCGTCGACCGTACCGTACAACGTTTCCCTTTCGAGAAATGCCATATAGTACGACCGACGACGTTTTGGGGCCATACCGTACCTGTTTCGACGTACCATACCATTTCGGGCTCCGAAACAGAGGGGGGGGGCGTTTCCTGCAACAAAGGCATAGGGCTTTGGTTGTAGGTTGGACAGTAAATTCTCCAAGGCCATAAACCAACTAGAAGTTATTAGGGTGTGCAAAATCCAATAGTAGAAGGAGGTGTTGCAAAAGCTCCTCTAACACAAGAGTTAAGCACGAGGTTGCACTAGAGCAAGTGGGGAAGATATCCCCTCTCTATGTGTTCTAGTGTTTGTGAGATCACTTGGACTACTATATGTACAAGGAGTTCGGAAGTGAGAGGCCCCCTGGGTGGAATCACTTTCAAAATTTGGAGCTTTGTTTCCCTGCCTGACCTACGATTGTTCTCCCCGGATCCTGAATGTGAAGTGGTAACTAGTTTCCCTATTGATTGCCTAGATTTTAAGTGTGCTTTGTGATACCATATATAGTCCTTACTTGACTTATGTCTCAAAACTACAGCTGATAGGACTTGATATATTCATAGGGATCCCCCCTTGGCTCAGTCATTCCAAGCCTAAAGGAGGAGTAAGTCATATAGGTGACAGCTAGTGACCCACTTAATAGTTTCCTTAGGCTTTCCTTTGCACTAAAGGTTGGGCTTTTTCTTTCGGGAGTGTCTAAGAGATAAAAGGACCCAATAATCTTTGAAATTCGAGGTGCTCTACAAGACAGTTTTTTAGTAGAACAATATTTAAGGCTATATACAAGCCAAGTAGCTAGCTCTAGTGCTACAGTTCCAAAAATAGTGCAAACAAGAAGCAATTCTATTGAATTTTTGAATAACTTTGAAGTCCTTAAGACAATCTTACATTATAAATTTTGTATTTCTCTACTAGATGGTTTGATCACAATTCCCTTTCAATACAAAAACACTCATTTTTGTTTAAAAAACCTGAAATCACTATTAAACGACTTAAAGGGAACCATCCCATTATGCCCTTTACAATAACTAAATAGACTACAAGAATTCAACACATTTGAACATTGATATAAATATAACTTCAACTTCATAGCTTGATAGTGGAAGGAAACTCACAAGAAAACATTAGGTTCTTAAAGATGTTGATGCAAGCTGGTGGAACTTGATTATGATGCACAAGTGATCATTGGGTTGTTGGAGGAAGTTGAATCCACTCAGCTCCACAAACTCAAAATACCTGCAACTTTCTCCATCCTAAGTAGAAAAGAACTTTCACTTAAAGAGCTCATAGAAATGACCCTTGTGCATATTAGACAATCATGGAATGAGGTCACCAGTAGACTTACCAATGGAATTAACTCTAAAGGAACCGTTTATGCAATAAGTTAGGAGACCTACCATTCTTAACCGTGAAGTTGAGTTGTGAAGAGTTGCTAAATAAGTCCAACCTCACTCATAAGCTACAGTAACAATGGCAATATGGCTATATACTCATCAAGCAAAAGGAATAATGATCATTGCACCTAGATCCAACATCTTGCAGACCTGCCATTCTTGACCTTGAAGTCGAGTGTGACGTTTGACCTTTGCTCGTAGGCTACAAGGTAATGGTGGGCAATATGACTAAATGCTTGTTAAGCAAAAGAAACAATGATTGTTACACCCAACTCCAACACCATGGAGGACCATCCAAAACCCAATGATATGCACCTTCAACATCTCAAGGCAGACCTCAATAGCAGAAATGAAGGCCACAATGCACGGCTATTTCTATAGAGGGCTAAGTTCTTAACTTTTGAACGGCATATTTCATGTGGCAAAGCAAACAAGTATAAGCCACCAAAAATAATAGATGTTAGGCTTTGGTTTATCATCTATTGAGTAGGGAAACCATGCATGCCCATCAATCTACTAGACCTTTTTATGATAAAAGTGAAAAAGAGAACCATCCTTGATATGCAATGGAGAACCTTATTTCATTTTTTGTGTCAGTGTTAAATGAGACAAACACAGAAACACAATTACAACCTCCATACAACCTCAAACACGGAAAACCCAATCACCATGAAGGTTATTACATTGCCTTTTAACTATCTATTTTAATGTATTTTTTTCACCTCTCAATATTATTAAAATTGTATAGTAGGATTAAAAAAAGGCCTTTTATCTCGTTTTTGATAGAAATTCATGGCACAGATACATTCTCCAAACAACCTCCAACACGAAAACCCAATTACAATTTAGCATATTACATTGTCCTTTAACTATCTACTTTAATATATCGTTTTTCAACTTCTAATGTTGTTAAAATTGTATAGCGGGACATCCAACCATCAGGCGAATTTTTTTGTTTTATTTGCAAATAAGGCGTGGTTGGAAGCTGGAAGATTCCTGCTATCCCATATTTCTAAATAAATGTTTCTTCTGTAATAAAAAGAAGCAGCTTTTATGTTTAATCTGATTCCATCCTGTCTGTGTGTGCTGTGGCTGCATTTTTTCTTTTTTTCTCCAGAAATCATTAAAAAGACATGAGTGATTTTTATCAAACAATTGTGCTTTTAGCATTTCAGTGGGACGTAAAAGGAAATGTTAGAAAAGTAGTGAGTGAAATAACAGACACCGACAGAGAATACAGGTCAGCAACAACCATTGTTACAAGTAGGCAGGTCCTCAAAAATGAAAGCTCACAGTATTCCTAAACATGGAACTCAAACATCAAATTCAATGTCAGCAAATAATTCATGTGTTAGGGTTTATGAGATAAAGCCAAATTTGATACTGTAAACCATACTTAGTCATTGCTAAAGAAGTGGATGATTCTTAAGGAAAGCAAGCTGACAGAGTGCATAACACACAATATTTTATCACTCAAACCCCATACAAACAAAGACTACACAGCAATAGCAAAACTAAAGAACGCAACCCCAAGCTTAAAATTTTACTCTGAAGCACCATAGATCCACTGCTATAAGCTTATATATCATGTCAATGCGTTGCAACCAACATATTGTACATTAGCACAGAAATGGTCCAATTCTTGTTTTCTCAATGCACCAAGAGAGAAGTTAGATCGGAGGATCCATCAACTATTTATATTTGTGTTTGAGTCACGATGCATTGAATCTAAAAGGTGAATTGGGTCCATTAAATATGGACACTAGCACAGGCCCATCTAAACCCAGAGGTTTGATATGCACCTCCAGGATGCAAAGCTCAGGATGCATATCTCAAGTTCACAGAGATGACCTCTAAGCCTTGAGACCTGGAGGTGCATATCTATTATGAAACCAATATCTGTGTGAAAACATGTCTATTATCAAACCAATATTTGTGTGGGAAACGGTGTATTGAATCTAAATGGTGTATTGTGGGCCCATTATATATGGACACTAGCACAAACACATCTGAACCCAGGTTTGATAGACGCCTCCAAGTTGCAAAGCTCAAGGATACATATCTCAAATTCTTCATCGAAATGACCTCCAAGCTTTGAAATCTGGATGTCGATATCTATTATCAAAGGAATATTTATAAGGGAAAGGGTGCATTCAATTTAAATAGTGTATTGGGTTCAATGAATATGGAAACTAGAACAAAACAAATCCAAACACAGGTTTGATATCCACCTCCAAGTTGCAAAACTGGATGCATATCTCGAGTACACAGAAATGACCTCCGCTTTGAGACCTGGAGGTGCATACCTATTTTCAAACCAATATTTATGTGTGAAACAGTGGATAGAATCCAAATGGTGGACTGAGTTCATTAAATATGGATACTAGCATCTAAACCAGGTTTGATATGTACCTCAAGGATGCATATCTCAAACTCACAAAGATAACCTCAGATCTTTGCAACGTGAAGGTGCATCTCAAATATAGGTTCACATGGGGTTGTGCAAGTATTAATCATATGTCCCGCTCTACTGGCTTTATTACAAGCGATTTGCCAAACTAACCCTAAAACCATTATGGATAAAACAGAATCCCAACACTACACTAGCAAGCATAACGCCTGAGAAACATTACCTCGTACACCTGGCATTCCTGTCGAATATCTGAGTATTCGGCTTCCAGGCTCCCTCCACTACGAAATTCAACAACATAATGTTAAAACCAGATCAAAATGCCACATTCCAACAAAGACAAAGAATAAAGTATGCAATAGTTGGCCCCTGTAACCCTTGTTCAATTAGTGCCTCAGAAGAGTTGCTTCGTTCAAAACCAGAAAGGTTCAGATGACACGCAACAAATTCTTTCAACGGTAGTCATCCCCGGCATCTTTAACTAACACAGAGCCTCGTTGTCCCTAAAACCCTAAACCCTGATATAATTTCAACTATCATAAACCCTAACAATTATAAGCATAAGATTTGACATCACTTAAATAAACCCTAGCCACGTTATACAGATTCTTATCAAAACCGCCCTCATACAACCGACACACAAAACAATTGTGGTTTTCTGGAATTCCTAGGTTGTAGTAGCTCAGCTTTAGATTTCTCTGCCTCTCGAAGTATAAGCTGAAGTGGTTAAACTTGCCCCGTATCACACCAAGCACTTAGGGTTGAGGCAGAAATGCAAACCTCACTTTGGCTCAAAAAATAGATGGGATATCAGACTAAGGGTTAGGAATCAAAGGGATGGGTAGGGTTAGAATTCACAGGGCAGCGCAGAGTTCGATCGGCTCGTGGTTAAAATTATCCCATTCTTTACTAAAAAAAAAAAAATCATTTTAATTTTTGTGTTTATATTAAATTAAAAGCATTTTCATTTTATTTTAATTTTCTTTATTAAAAGCATTTTCATTTTTATTATTAAATTATAAAAAGTTTAATTTTTTTGGAATATTAAATTAAAAGCATTTTCTTTTTATTTAATTTTGTTTATTAAAAGCATTCTCATTTTTAATATTAAATTATAAATATATTCATTGCATTTTCTTTTTATTTAATTTTATTTATTAAAAGCATTCTCATTTTTAATATTAAATTATAAATATATTCATTTTTTTCATGCTTAAGTTATTTTTAATCATTTTAGTTATTTTTTTCTTTTTCTTTTTTCGTAACGGATATTTTTTTAGTTTTTATCCGTTATATCCATAACTTAACACTTTTTTCTAACACTTTAATTTCATTTATCATGATGATGGATGTTTTAACACTTTAATTTCATCTATTATAATTATAATGATGGATAGAGTGTTTACCTACAATTTATTTTCAAAAAATTTAACTAGCAAGATACAAATATTATAATGATAATAAAATAATAATTTAGTTTAAGATCAATGTAGTGTTAAATTGAAAAAATTTAACTAGCAAGATACAAATATTATAATGATAATAAAATAATAATTTAGTTTAAGATCAATGTAGTGTTAAATTGATGTATTTTAATGTAGTGTTAAATTGATGTATTTTTTGGAATAAAGAATTTCCTTTTTATGAAAATTTGGTTAATTGGTTAGTTTATAAAAGTATACATACCTTATTTTCTTAGATTTTTTTTTTAAATTTTGGAATATTAATCTCTAAATAAGAAATACGTGTTTTTAAATGTCATATCCTAAAATATATGAAGGAACAAAAATGAATTAAAAAATTTAAGTATAAATTTATGTTAGGCATCTCTTTTATGTTGCTACTAAGAGTATGTCACTTTTCTTTATGCAATTTTTTTTTCCATTTATAGTATGTATGTGGTGTTTGGTTGGTTGGTTGACTACATATTGATGGAGTTTGAGTTGTTAGAGGATAAAAGGCCTCCAAACCATCTAGAACGGGTGGAAGCCTACTCGAATATCACTCACAAGAATACCATTATTAAATCGCTAGAAGGTTTTAGATTGTTAATAATGATTTTTCACCAATAGTATGTGTTTAAATATCCATAGAGATGATCATAATTAGATAATGATTAGGCAACCATTTTTTCTTCATAATTTTTTTTTAAAGTAAAAATAAAAATGATGCATCTCACATAGCTTTTGTCTTGGTTTTAAGAGCACATTCTTTCTATGCAACATTTTTCTCTATTTTTGTGTATATGTGTGACATACATATACATCTCTTCTACCTAAATTGTACAAGCACCTAGTTTATTTGATGCAATATTTTTTTTTCCATTTTAATTTAAGTACATGATGCATCTCTTGTCCCTTAGTTGTAAGAACATCTTGCTTTTGTCGATGCAACTAATTTTTTCCCTTCTTAATATGTGTACATTACATACATGGCACATCTCTTCTACCTTTGTTATGAGAACATATTACTTTTCTTAATGCAATTATAGACCAATGAGAACATATCGCTTTTCTCTATTAGACCAATTATAGTTGGAATTTTCATCTATGTATTAGTTAGGTATATAAATATCTGTGGAAACATTGGTTTTGTGTGACATGAGCACATGTTTAAGGAAAAAGTTTCCTACATCTTAAGTTGGATGCACTCCTTGGTCAAATTTGAAAGGCAATATGGAACAAAATCCAACATAAGGATGTGTTATTGGTCAAATTTGAAAGGCAATATGGAACAAAATCCAACATAAGGATGTGTTATTGCAATGAGATAGTTTGCATGATT
>ML793950.1:249100-271334 GCA_009831015.1 Picea engelmannii
GAGCTTCCAGTGGCTTTCAAGAGCAGGGAGACTGATCTTAGTCAAGTCAGTTTTGGAATCCATCCCAGTCTATTGGATCTCACTGGCATGGGTTCCAAAAGGAATACTAGAGAAAGTTTGACGAACCTACTTCAGGTTCTTATGGACGGGTTCAAAAGACCATTTTGTTTTTCCTTGGGTAAAATGGGAAATGTTGATTGTACCAAAGTTACTGGGGGGATGGGGTCTGAAAAATATACATCTTTTTGCAAAGGCATTGGTGGCTGAAGTAGGTTGGAGGCTTATTACTACAGACAGTCTTTGGACAAAAGTGGTATCTCAGAAATATATTAGGTCGGACACGGTGGAAGAATGGATTAGAAGGCCTATAAAGGAAACCCCCAATTGCACTATTATCTGGAAATCACTTGTAAAATCATTTTCAGTCGTGGTAGAAGGTTTGTCTTGGAGAATGGGAAAAGGTAACGGGGTCAGAATATGCCTAGACCCCTGGCCGAGCAATGATAGAATTCACTTACTTCCTCCAAATCTGATTGCAAACCTCCACGACGGGGGACTGCTTTAGATTGCACGGATTGTTGATCTGAATAGAACTATAATGTGGGGACAGGGTTGGAAAGATACAACTCATCTGGGACTGGAGGGGGAACATGCAGACAGATGGGAAAACTACATTAGAGCACTCAAATTAGGGCACATACGCATTCCTAAAAAGGAATATGAACTTGTCTGGCAACACAATCCTCATGGGGTGTGCACGCTAAAAGTAGGCTACATCCAAATCAATATTGATATGCTTCAACAAGCACCCTCCTTGTGGTGGAAAGGGGTATGGAAAGTCAAGTTCCCTCTCAATTCCCGTGTCTTCCATTGGTGCTTAATAAAAAACAAGGTCCCTGAGTAGGACATAATGAAGAAAAGAGGGTTGGAGGGCTCGAGTTGTTGCACATTATGTAAAGCCATTGAGAAATCCACTATCCATTTGTTTCTAAATTGTCATTTTGTCAAACAAGTTTGGACAGAATTCTCTACAGCCCTGAGAATGGAATGTACATGGCAAGGACAAAATATAGAGGAGGCTCGGAGGTCATGGGCACATGCACCAAACAACCAAAATATCAAAGTGCTTCCATTGTTTATAAACTAGGGAATCTAGTTGGCTCAGAATGTTGCCATCTTCAATGATAAATCCTCTATTTCAGAACACATAGTTGCACTAAGTCTTAGCATCTTGTCCCACTTCCCTCAAGGGAAAGAAGCACCCCAAGTGCGGCATGTGGAGGAAGAAATAGTGGATCATTCCTGGCCATGGGCCTTTTTTTATGGAGCTTCACAAAATGATGGTCAAATATGTGGAGGAGGAATTTTCCATCATCTATTAGACTCTCATTGTTTTCACATTAAAATGGGTCTAGGACTAGGGAAAAACAACTATGTTGAATTGATGGCCTTAAAATTGCTACATACTTTTGTTGGGGAAAAAGGGATAAGAAACTTACAAATTTTTTATGACTCCATGGTGATAATAAATTGGATCAGGAAATCTCAAGTTTGTCATAATATCAAACTTCTCCCACTTCTTGAGGAGGTGTTTATCATCCTGGGTACTTACATAAATTTCCCTATATGTCATGTATACAGGGAGCAGAACATGGAGGAAAATAAGCTCTCTAAAGAAGGTCTTCTCTTGGATCATGGGTTGTGGAAAGTAGAGGGAAAAGTGGGGGGCTCCACTTTGAATTTTATCATAGGCCTTTCATAGATATTTTGGGGTTGGATGCCCTTGATCCACATCATTGATTTTCAGACTCTTGCAGACAGTCATTTTGTTATTTATGCAGTCAGTGTATGATGTCAACAATTTTGTAAACAGACGGGTTATGGTTCTCAGCCTCTTCCTCTGAGGAATGGTTGGTATATGTCTTTTTAGGTACAAACTTCAGCAGACCATAGTTTCATTATGGTGTTTTTTCTTAAATGATCCCCTTATATTTAGAGGGACATTGAACAACCTTATTTTTGGATGGCATGCTTTCCACAACTTATTGCATTCAAACATTATTGGGAGTCTTGATTTTTATGATCTACATATTTTGACTGATATATGCCTATATGTTATAGCACAAAATGCCACACCTATGCTTTTGTGCCATGGCCTAACCTTTTCCCAATGCTTGTTATACTTTTCCCTAAAGGTCCTCTCAAAAATTATTTAAAAAACATGCCCTAAATGCATACCCGCGGGTTTCCCTAGTGCAACACGCAAACATCTGCCCCTTTTCTCACTGCAACTAGTGGGTGCCCTCATTTTTTGTTAAAAATAAAATAATCCCATGTTTTGGGGTGGGTTTTTTAGTTGGGCTCGTTTCCTAATGACCCTTTCTTGTACATAACAAAATTCAACTCCCCAAACCTCTTTGGGAAAATATTAAACAATCATAGAGTCCTAAAGAGGACAACACAAGTCCCTTGGTGCAGAGTTATGCTTCCAGCATCTAGCAAGCCTCTTTTCCCTACATTCTTTGAACAACATCCCCTTTAGTCTGGAAACTCCTTTCCCAAAGATTCTTTCTCCTTTTATGTGACTATAGGGTGTCTCTTTATCCATATCTGAGTCATTGAAATAAGTCTTTATCGGTTGAGTTGATGCTTGAGGATTCCCGGAGGAACCCAATCAATTGGCTTCAAGATGGTGCCTAAGGCTGGATAAGGTTGTAACTTAAATTTTCCACTTGTTGGTAATAAAATAGTTTGTTTTCCCCCAAATTTTTCTTCATTGTACATTTATATTTATGTTTACTTTGAATTTGACATATAACATGCACATGCTTTGGATCATATAACTACTTTCGTCGCAACCCTATTTTTGTATATGTCTTGCAGGTTTATTCCAACATAAGATCAGGATTTCTTCGATGAATTGGAGTAGGGATCAACATCAAATGGGAGAACAAGGTGCACTTTCTTTTCTCCTCTCTATCCCTACTTTATCCTAATTAAAGTAGTTATTTTCTTTGCCTCTTGTGTGCTTGTCACTGTGGGGAGTTTGTTATCTCTTTCACTTGGTTTTGCTCTATTGTGATTACAACCCACGATCACAGGGGGAAATCCCTTAATCAGAATTGGCGACTCCACTGGGGATACTCCTAGTTGGGTTAGTTTGGTTGAGGTGTCTTTCTTGCTTGCTTCGTCCTTTTCTATTAGTTTCTGAGTCTTTTTTAGAGTCTTTTAGCCTCACAGGACATGTTGCTAAGTTCTGAAGACCCTGTTTCTGAGTGGCCTCTTTTATTTTCTGACCTTACCTTACTATCAGTGTGTTGCATCACTATAGCCCGCATACATCCGTGAGTTGCTCTAGTAACAGTCGTGGAGCTGTGTGAAGTTGATGTTTTTTTAAATTTCTCTTCCTTTCTGGGTTGAATGCTTGGTTTGATCAGTCACCTGGACTGCCTTGAGTCTATTTGCATTTTTGTGTTTATTTTTTCTTTTGTAAACAAAAAAAGATTAAAAAAAAAAAAATGCTTATTTGTTTACTGCTCATTTCTTGAACCCTTGCCTTTCATTTGCAAGAAACTAGGTAGTTACTTATCATTTAGGTAGTTTGATTATGTTTTGGTAGTGGTAACCTTTGTTAGAAAATAATTCAGTAGTACAAGTTGTGCATCCTTGTATGCATTTGCGTCTTGAGGTGTTCTAAATCTTGCACTCAAACTCTTGTTTTCATCTAAAAAAAAGAATTTGTTGCATAAGTGTTGTTGCATCTATTTTCATTTGAAGAAACTGATTGTGTGTTCTTATATTGCATTTCTTTTGGAGTCGGTCTAAAACATCACCAAAGTTTCATCTGCATCCCTTTTGAGTAAAAACAACCTATTAAAATGAATGCATAACTAAAACTTATTAGATACTTTCATTTTTCTAGGGTAAACCAACAAGTTTAGGCTAGGGCCTTGGCATAGATTGGAGAGTAAATTTCTCCAAGGCCACTAAACAAACACAAGTGTTTGAGATAGGGAGTGCAGAACCCAGTTTTTCGTATAGGTTGTTCTGGAAGCTCTTTTAACACATGAGTTAAACACGACAAGATTCCCCTCTAGAGATGGACCAAATGTAGTGGAAATATTTTGTATTGGGGGTTTTGATCGTACCCATACCTCCATGAGAGGTGATGCTTTCGAAGATTTGGGATTTGCTACCCTGCCCACACTTTTGATCCCAACTGTCGAATATACCCCTGGGCATCGACTACAAGCTAGTAACCATAGTTGTTCTTCCTAGGTGAACCATAAGGTGACTATGAGGGTTTGTCGTAGTACCTAGGGCAGATTTTATATCACGCATTTCAATATTGTTGGAGGGTGCACCGCGAAGCATGAGTACTTACACCAGATAAGGATGATCTCTAGAGGTCAAGATAACTGCTTCTCATGCTTTCATTCGTTGGTCCATGGGACTTAATCAACTTGTGCCTTCTTTTGGAAGGGCCCAAGCCCACTTTGTTATTTTTTCAGTCCCAAGACTTAATCCACTTGAGTCAGAATCTTGACAGAGTTGTTTGTGTTTTTTTTATCTTTAGGGATTTTTAGCGGTGTGTTTGGTGAAGGTAGTTCAACCTTAGACAGGCGAGTCAATTGTCATCAAGATCCGATCACTCAAAGTGGCCAACTCAATGCCTCTAAGATCAAGGAGAATTCAAGGCCTTCCGCCCAAGGAAGAGATTAGAAATAATTCTCCCCCACCTCCTCAAAGGCATCGACTTGTTCATTCTGGCACTTTCATACCTGTTTAACTAGGGGCCACAAGGTTATATCCCAAGTTCTAGTTCGTTAGAAAACTCTTTTTGGCAACCTAGTGCCAGTTATAATCTATGACCTTCTTTTCAAGCCGTTCATCAGTTAATGACATAGCCTAGGTTACCATTTCTGGCAACTTTGCATTTTTCAGATTTGTCCAAGTTGATGAATGATGTTATTCTTCGTGACCTTAGTTGGCTTGCGGTCTCAAGTAAATTACCTTCGAACATTCAAAAGTTTGAGGGGGAAAGCGGCGAAGACCAGTAGGACCACGTGACAACATTCCACTTGTGGTGCTCGTCCAACTTGTTAAATGACGATTCAATCATATTGTGTGCGTTCCAACATACTCTCATTGTGTTAGCACCAGAGGTCACCCCTAGATTTCAGCAGAGGTAAGCCTGATACCCATCAGTATTTTATGTCACGGGTTGGTTATAAAAGGGTCAAATGGGCGCAATCTCAAGAAAATATCGTCTTAACTCAGAAAACTGGACTGGTATTTACAAGAAGATGAGGTCATAATTTGACTTCAGTCAGTAGGTTGTAGTAAGGGTGAGTACGAGGAAGACTTCAATGAGAAGGATGTAGAGGTCTGTCGTGGACATCGGGTCTTCTAGCAACCCAAAGAGGAAAAACTCAAACTCAAAATCTTCTTGAGTTCAAATCATAAAGAAATTGAAAGGAATTATAACAACACTACAATCGAACATCCATCATAATGCAGTCACAATCATTCAAGTGAATCAGTCAATCATGAACTCTTTTGGTATCAGAGGCAAACAAGATGGAGCAAGAAAGATGACTGTTATTAAACAAGAGGTCTCAAATACAGATACATAACCAGAAGCTAGAGGCTTTACTAAAACTTTATAATATGGGAGCTTTGATCTACCATAGACCATAACAAAATATCAAAACTGAGTATTTATACTCAAAAACATCTTGCTCCTTTCAGAAGCACACTCTAGCTATTGCATTCAAGGCTTGTCGTCTGCATTTTCTCCTATCAGGATGCACTTGTATTCTTCTGTCAGATGTAAGATCAGATGAGTATGGGCTTCATTAGAAAATCCATGGCAGGGGAACTTTCAGCTGACAGTCTGCCCTCCACGGAAAGATTTTCCATGCTTTCCATTTATGTGGTGAAACAAGGTTTTAACCACCTTCCTCATTTTCATTTACTGCTTTCATAGGGATCCGAGTGAGATCTGACACCCATGAATGTTCCAGGAAAGTTCACGACTCTTCAAGTCAATTATGGTACCTTGAGGCCATGCAGATCTTTCTCGGTGACCAACTCAGGTGCTTTGCTTCTTGGTGCAACTCTTTTTCTTACTTCGCGTGACTTCGAGCCATGACCTCGTGTTTATTTCAGGCATGTCGCAATTTCATGTTTCACGAACTCATGCTGCATTCTATACTCAAACCTTTGAGTCGCAAAATCGTGATGCTTAGATCGGGTGACATGTGTCCCCTTTGATTGGACGACCTAGACGACATCGACACTTCAGGACATTGCGCTTCGTGAATCTTCAAAACTCTTCCCTCTTACTTCCCCGACTCATGAAATCGCGAAAAGCTAATCCAACAATCCAACTCTCTTCTTTGATCAATGGCTACGATCTTATCGTGATTTCACATTTCACGAGTTCTGATGACTTTCTCCTTGGTCGCTCCATCTCGCGAAACTGTGAAACACTGATTGTGAACCATGTGTCCTTTGCAGCACCAATGGCTAGGATGGACCTTGCGATTTTAGACCTCTAGCACCATGTTTTGTGCAATTGTAGGATCCCGATCACCCGATCGTCATCGATCTGATCTTCCTCGCTTGCTTGATTTGAGTCCACATCAAACAACTTCAAATTTTGCACTTGGTGGTGATGATTGTGGCCTGTGACCAATTACTTGGATGACTGGTTGAAGGCTCGGGAAAACAAAAGGATCTGTGGCAAAGGCAAAAGAGGGGTGATCGGCATGAGGGAAAAACATGAAGGCTAAGGGTCGATATTTCTCAGGTAAGATGCTAAGGAAAAACAAGTATATCAAACAGGTGAAGACAAACAGTTGAAAACTATGAGCCGAAAGGAGAACTTACGATTGAGTCTGCAAAAGGGGAGAAACAGGCAAAATTACAAACCTAGGTAGAAAACACAGATTCACAAGACCCTGACAAGATTATGTGCTAACACACTAGAGACGCTACCAAATGGTATATTGAACTTGAGAGGGGGAAGTACTCGACTTTCAGTGATTTAGCTATGGTTTTATTAAACCACTTCCAACTCCCTGTCAGGTACGATGTTGGGACATAATTTTTTGGCTAACTTTGTACAAGATAATTCCACGCACATTTTCGATCACATTCAGGAATGGAGGAGATGGAAGATCTGGATTAAGGCTATGGTTCCACCAAAGTTCCTCCTCGAATGGTTCCTAAAATCGTTACTCCCATATATTTCAAAGGACGTCGCAACATCGGGAGTGTTTTCAGAGGAACGAGCAATCTTTAGGGCACAACAGTTACATCTTATATACTCACAGTCATGCATAGTCTACGATTTTATGTCGAACGCGTCGCGATCTACTCTCAACTTGGAAAATCCAAAGTCCAACCCACATGCTGATGGTATAGTGGGTTCTGCTCAGTCAAAAGCCGCGGATTTGGCCTCTAGCCAAATGTAAAAACTTGTTATCCAACATCCTGCGGTAGTTCCAGCCACTGACTCAACCACCCCCACCACCTAGTCTTCTGATGTACATTATGTGTAAATGAAGACTTCAAAGGGTTCTCAATAGTCTAGAGACAAAATAAAATAAGAAAGGTGGTGGGGGTAATAATAAAAAGTTAGATAATAATGTTGAGGGGGAAAAGGATGAGAAAACGAAGGTGAAGTTTCCTTTTAACCTTTGTGACGATGATCACCTTACACACTAATGCCCATGAATGAAGAAGCCCATCAACTTAATAAGTTGAATCAACAACAACAACTTGTTGTGTTGTAAAACCCTTTTCCGCAAGGGAAGAAGATTTGGCTCAAATGCCTTGTGCAATGTCCGCAACATACTGTGTTGTTATCTGCCATAGGAGCTGCAGACTCTGCTAGTTAGCTTGTAATTAAATTTGATGATATTGATGTGAGACCATGCCTTCCATATCACGTAGCCTTTCAGATAGGGGTTGTTTGCAACAATATTTTAGTTGAAAGAATCATCGTTGATGAAGGAGCTTCCACATGCGTGATGTCTTTGTCATGCTGGAAAGGCATTTTTTCTCCCGAACTTACCCCTTCTCCTACTCTCTTGACTGCCTTCAAAGGATGCTCATTTCGACCACATGGTCTGATTCCTTCATGTCCGATCACGCTAGGGGGAAAGTATGTTTGCATAGAGATTGAAGTAGTCAACGTGTCGCTCGACTATAATATCTTGTTAGGAAGAAGTTGGACCTACGCCATGACAATTGTCATCTCGACAGTTTTTCGGATTATACACTTTCCTCATGAGGGAATAATTGTTACTATCGATCACGTGGCATCCAACCTTTATGATGCAGCAACTAATCCTAGGTCTATGGTTCCTTGGATTGAAAACTCTCAAGCAACCACTGAGAGCATCAGTCGTGGAATGTACCCTTCGTTAATGGGATCCTTTGATTTCCCCGCATCGATTTCATACGTTCGCGCTACTCCAGTTAATAGGGTCATTTCATTTAGAACGACATATAAACAGGACCCATGTACCCTTCCCTCACCATCCAGTATGGTTGAAGGTCGATTCCATGTCTGGATGGTCGAACCTTTGTCTATAGCTGAAATAACTTATCGAGCCATTCAACAGGCCACAATAGACCCAGATCAAACTCCAATGGTCACCAAGGAGGATGATCTCTTTCCTGAGCCTATATGGGCTCAAAAATCTTCAAACTCTCAAGATTGTTTAAATATTGTCTTGCCTTCAAACGAACCAATTATCGAGGCGATGGTCAGAACTGAAAGACCCTAGGAGGATTTGCATCATAGATCGTATTTCTTCCTTAAACTAAGTTGAGTGGAGAATGGAGAGTTCATGTCAGTTGTTGTTGGAAGTGTTGATGGAGTAGTCAATCCCTTGGCAAGACATGGTGTCTATGCCGAAGGAGGCATGGGTAACATATCGAAAATGATCCCAGTCAACATTTCCAAGGATCCTGAAATTATCAAAAACGTCTTTATCGGGGCATAATGCTCACAGGACAAGATCATTCAATATACAACACTCTTTAAGGAATTTTGAGATGTGTTTGCATGGTCTTATGAGGAAATGCATGGCATTGATCCTCGAATAGTTCAAAATGAGATTCGAACCTATGAGAGTGTAAAGTTGGTTCGACAGAAGTTGAGACATGTCAACCCAAGAAAGGCAGTGAAAATAAAGGCGGAAGTTGAAAAATTTCTTAATGTAGGATTTATCTACCTAGTTCCTCTGATGGAATGGGTCTCCAACCCTGTTCCCATGGATAAGAAGGAGGGTACGATCCTTGTTTGCATGGATTTTAGGGACTTGAATAAGGCGTGTCCTAAAGAAGACAACTTCCTAACACCATTCATTGATCAGATCTTGGATGAGTGTGCGGGGACCAAGAGCTTCTCATTTATGGATGGTTTTTCCAGCTACAACCAAATTGAAATTCATCCAGAAAACCAACACAAGACGACCTTCATATGTCCCTAGGATATGTTCACTTACAGGAAAATGTCTTTTGGTCTTAAAAATGTTGGTGCAACATTCTAGCGGGCCATGATGTTTGCCTTTCATGACTTGAAGTGCATAGTGGAGGCATACTTAGATGATCTCACGACTCACTCGCGCAAGAGGGCCCAACATATCTTACACCTACGCTTAGTTTTCGAACGGTGTCGTTTATATAGGATCCGATTGAATCCACACAAGTGTATTTTTTGTGTTACCTCTGGTTATCTTTTGGGATTCATTGTTTTGACAAAAGGGATCATGGTTGACCCTTTGAAGGTTGAGGAAATAACTTAGTTGCCTCCCCTGCATACAGTCAGAAAACTTCAGAGCCTACAAGAAACGAAGAATTTCCTCAAGCGTTTTATTCCGAACTATGCTAACATAACAAAGGGATTTATGCACCTTTTGAAGAAAGGGGTCCCATTTTGTTGGGATGAAGTTGCACAACGTTCTTTTGATGCTTTGAATAAAGAGTTGGTTTCAACTCCTTTGTTGAGTCCCCCTAATTACAATCGAGACTACTTGTTGTATTTGGCAGCAATTGAGTCTTCGATTGGCATGGTTCTAGTTCAGGAGGATGATGAGCTCCAGAGCATGTCATCTCTTACTTGAGCCACGCTCTCATGGGTCTTGAACTTAGATATTCACATGTAGAGAAACTGGCATTGACAACTTTTCATGCGGTCCAACGACTCTGACATTACATTCTATTGTGAAATATGTCTGTCATTGCCATGGTCAATCCATTTCAATATGTTTTGAATAAGAGAATTATTGGCGGGAAGTACAACAAGTGGATTGTTGTGCTTCAAGAGTTCGATTTGGACTTTGCATCTACAAAATCTAAGAAGTCTTTAGTCTTCGCTAAGCTAATGTCAAAGTTTTCGTTAGAGAACGAGGAAGGTGATATGACAGACTCATTTTCAGATGAGCACATTTTCCTCATCTCTTCATCTAATCCATGGTATGGGGATATCCTTATATATCTCCAAACTCTGAAGTTCCCTCCGAACTTCTTGAGAGATGAGCGGCGACGGATTCGTCATGTGGCGAAAAACTACCTCATTATCGATGACACTTTGTATCTGTCTTGCAGGTTGATTCCAACAGAGGATCATATGTTCTTTGATGAATTGGAGCGGGGATCAACATCAAACGGGAGAACAAGGTGCACCTTATTTTCTCCTCTCTATCCCTACTTTATCCTATTTAAAGTATTTATTTTCTTTGGCTTTTGTATGCTTGTCACTGTGGGGAGTTTGTTATCTCTCTCACTTGGTCTTGCTCTGCTGCGATTATGACCCACGATCGCAAGGGGAAAATCCCTTAATCAGTGGACCCACTTGAAAGTGGGAGGCGTTGATAGACAAAATGCATTTCTAGCTATGTATTATTCAAAATGTAAATTTTTCTTTCTACTTGAAATAAAATTTTATGTTTTTTTCCTAAAACATGTAACATCACATAGATAACAATCATAAACTAAAAACATAGTACCAAATATAAAACCAAAACCCTTTATTTTTTAAGTGAAGTTTATAATAATAATAATAATAATAATAATAATCTATTTTTAAGGTCATGGCCAATCTAGACACCAAATTGGTGTATGAGACTGTAAGGTCTCTTCCCACAGAGCCTTATAAAACACAAGCTAAAATAGAGAATGGAGAAATTATATCCTGTACAATTTAATCATCAACTTATAATTATTTATTATTCAGCATAAATTAAATTTATGAACAACATGAAAATGAATTTACGTAACAACCACATAACACAACATATTTAGTAGCTTAATGATAATCTCTTCTCATGGAGCCTTATAAAACACAAGCTAAAATAGAGAATGGAGAAATTATATCCTGTACAATTTAATCATCAACTTATAATCATTTATTATTCAACATAAATTAAATTTATGAACAACATGAAAATGAATTTACGTAACAACCACATAACACAGCATATTCAACAACTTAATGATAACCACCTAATATAGCGTAATCATGAAAATACATACCTCTGTCTAATGTTATTTCTCCAATCTCCGTTTGACCTCGTTGTTGCTCTACCCAAACTCTTCCCAAAACCGAATCATTCCTCCCTGCCAGCTAGGAACAGAGCCTATCCGGCTCCCTAGCTCCAAGATTCTGTGAGGATTCTTGGCCCTCGAGCCCAAAACTCCCAGCAACTGATGCACCCCTGTAACAGTCCACCCAAAATCCAAACCAGAAAAATACAAACCAGAAAACACAGTCCCTAATCTCAGAAAAAGCTTCCTTTCCCCAAAGTTTCCAAAAAAATGTCCTTCTCCCGAATGCCTCTGCCCCCTCATATCCTCCCCCCATTCACCGCATCCTACCTGCGTTTAATGCCACCCACCTTATCCCTCCATTCAATACTTTATCCCTGCATACGTAAAGTTTTCTAATAATAAATTAAAAGTTATTAAGCCTTTAATTCGTTACCCAAACATTAAATGTGTTAATTAATCAACATATATTAAACAATAATTAATTAATTGATTAATATTATTAATAAATAATCATTATTTAACTAATACACATTAGGATAGTTAATTATTTAATTAACTATACTTGATAAACCTTAAGCAACTATTTAACTAGGGTTGTTACATACACCCACCCTTAAGGAAACTTCGTCCCGAAGTTAAAGCATTTTATGATACAAGGGAAAAGAAACATGGTTCACACATTCATAACAAATAATCGACATTATTAGTAAGTAAGCCAAGAAACTCATATATACTAGTGTACATGTGCAAGAATTGCATGTGTAGCTAGTACATACAAGTCTCGTTCATGTACTAATATCAATAACTATCATCTCTATAGTAATTTCCATATGCATCGAATCCATTCAACAAGACTATTCATTTTATAAAAGACAATAAACCAATCAAATGTTTGCGAAATCCTTTGATTACAATTATCTATCTCAACAATGTTATTTAGACAATTGTAGTTTAGTTACATAATTATGAATATTCATATATATCCATTTTCTTTTCAAAAGGAAAAACAATAAATTCCACCATAAGACAAATCTCCATACACTCTCAACTATTTCTACTCATCCTTCCTCCCTAACTTACTTCCATCTCCCATTCATATCCTTCCTCTGTTGGACTATCTTGGAGCGTCAACTATATTGACCTAACTCCAAATAGAACCCGTAAGCAGAAGTGTCACTATCTTGACCAAGCTTCCCTAGCAAGCAACTGACAATCATCATCACACGTCTAGGGGTGCGTGAGCTAACACCGTCCTCCCATGACTTCAGGTTTCGGAGGATACACGGTGGGAAATGCCTCCACCCCTCCTAATCATAACTAGGGTCCACACCCTACAATGGAATATACAGTGGCACCGTGTTGTTGGGAGTTTTGTCATCGTCTATTCAGTTTTGGGCAGTCTCACCGCCTAAAATCTTGCATTGGTCCACATATCATAGCAATGCATCCAAACCAATATAATTTCACATACAAAGATTCATACCATATTGTTTCTTGGCCAATGGTCATGACATCCACTTTCATCATCATTATCCCTTGGCTATTTCATAGCCCATAACCTACAGATTAGTCTGTAACATAAACTCATACATTTTTATGCATTATCATCATGTAATTGCATACAACTATGATCTCAATTCGGTATCCTCGTACCAACAACTTTAACATCAAAGTTTTCAAGTTAGAATAGATCTCATAATATCCCATAATTCAATTAACGTTACCCATTCATAGAATTATCATTCACATAATAGATTGCATCATATCCAACATTATCCAAATACATTTAAACATTCATAAAATTTTACATTCTCACAATATATTGCATCATATCCATCATTATCCGAATACATTTAAACATTCATAAAGGTTTATACATCTTAAAAGTTCAAGTGTATCATTTAATAGTTTCATTGTGAATAGAAAATAATGGTGTTTAGGCCTTAGGTAATCCTGGTTGTCTAAGTCAAAAGGTGGTGTTACATACACCCAACCTTCGAGAAACATATTCTCGAGGTGGTCAAAAAAATGAGGGATAATCTCGTCGTAGTGTCTCGACATCCTCCCAAGTAGTAGATCATGGACTATACTTGTCCCACTGGACCTTAACTTGGCCTACCAGACGGTTCTTGAGCTGTCGGACTCTACGATCCAATATGCGTAACGGTTCTACCGTGAGGGTTCTCGCGTCCGATACCTGGAATTCCTTCCAATTTAATTTATGTGATTCATCAACAACATAATGACGTAGAATAGATACATGAAAAGCATTATGAGTTTTATGCAAGTGGGGTGGCAGTACGAGACGATAGGCAACGGGTCCAATTTTCTCTTGGATTTTTAATGGTCCTATAAATCAAGGTGAAAAATTTGTCCCCTTCTTGAACTGTATGGTACTCTTATTAGGCCTGATACGAATGAAAACCAGGTCTCCCACTCTATAACTTCTGTCGTTCCTGTGTGCATCCGCATAAATTTTCTGCCTATCCTGTGCTTCCTTTAGTCTCTGCCTAATTTGAATCACCTGTTCCTCCATCTCTTGAATCAATTCTAGCCCAACTGTTACTCAGTCTTCTAATCTTTCCCAACTCAATGGCGTTTTTCATGGCCTTCCATACAGAGCTTTATAGGGTGGCATTCCGATGGAGCTATGAAAACTGTTATTGTAGGCGAACTCTACCAAAGGTAGGTACTTCTCCCAATGGGTTTGATTATCCATGACGTACATCATAAGCATGTCTTCCATGACTTGATTTACTCTCTTAGTTTTCCCATCAGTTTCAGGATGATAAGCTGTGCTTAAGTTCAATTGAGTCCCCAATGTTGACTGCAAACTTGTTCAAAACCTATAAGTGAATTTGGAGTCCCTATCTGAAATGATCTTCATAGGTATCCCATGCAAATGGATGACCTCACTTACAAACACACGTGCCACATCAGTGACATCGTAAGTGTCTCTAACCAGCATAAAGAGCACTCTTGATTAACTTATCAACTATCACAAGAATGGCATTGTGTCTATGAGATGTGAGCGACAACCCTACAACAAAATCCATAGAGATGACTTCCCACTTGGACTTAGGAACATCATGTGGTTGTAGGAGGCTTGTCGGGTGATGGTGGTTGGCTTTCACTTGTTGACACTCTAGGCATTTGGCGACGAAATGGAATACATCACGCTTCATTCCTACCTAGAAGAAAAGATTCCTCATGTCTGTGTACATCTTCTTCACACCCGGATGCGCACAATAAAGTGCTCTATGGGCTTCCTTCAGTATGATGCTTTGAATATCCCCATCTTCAGGGATGTACATCCTTCCTTGATATCTCAATATGCCATCTGCTTCTAGACTATATCCTTCATACTTTAGATCTAATTGCCTCCCACTCTGGAGGTTTGAAGTAACCTTTAAATACCAACTGTCTCCTTGGAGTTGCGTCAACACACGTTCCCTCGGATTGACCTTTAAGGGTACCAAGGAGAAGACACGTGGTCTCCTACTCAAGGCATCTGCGACCACATTTTCCTTTCCCTTGATGTATGAAATACCAAAATTGTACTCACTCATAAACTCACTCCATTGCCTTTACCTAGCATTCAAATCTCTTTGAGTTAAGAGATGTTTTAAACTTTTATGGTCTGTTTTGAGCTCAAAGTTTCACCCCACAAGATAGTGCCTCCAAAGCTTCAGAGCTAGCATTACAACTGCCAACTCTAAATCATGAGTAGCGTAAATCTCTTCGTGTTTCTTCAACTTCCTTGACGCATAAGCTATCACTTCTCCATCCTGCATTAGCACGCCCCAACCCTTGCTTCGAGGCATCCGTGCAGACTGTGAAGTCCTTTTCCATATTCAACACTCGTAGAATTGGCACACTAGTTAGTAACCTCTTAAGCTCAATGAATGCACTATCACATTCTTCTGTCCATTCATACCTGACCCCCTTGCGCTACAAAGTGGTGATGGGTTTCACTATTTTAGAGAATCCTTCCACAAATCTCTGATAATACCCTACTAGCCCCATGAAGCTTCTCACCTCATGGGCATTTTTCGGTACTGGCCACTCCATAATGGCCTTTACCTTTTCTGGGTCCACGAAGATTCCTTCATTGGAAATGATATGACCTAAATAGTGGATCTCTTTCTGGAAGAAGGACCACTTCAACAACTTCCCATACAATTTGTTCTCTCTAAGACAGGACAACACCACTCGCAAGTGTTCCTCATGTTCTCTTTCATTCTTGGAATAGATGAGGATGTCATCTAGAAAGACTTGTACAAAACTGTATAAGTACTTCTAAAATGCTCTGTTCATGAGGCTCATGAATATTGCTGGCACATTGGTCAATCCGAAAGGTACTACGACAAACTCGTAATGCCCAAACCGAGTTCAAAAAGCAGTTTTAGGAATATCACCTTCCTTAATCCATAACTGGTGATACCCTGATCGCAAATCAATCTTTGAGAATACCGATGCTCCTTTCATCTAATCAAAGAGGTCATCTATTCGCGACATTGGGTACCTACTTTTCACTGTAGCACGGTTCAAGTTCCTGTAATCTATACACAATCATAAGAAACCATCCTTCTTCTTTACAAAAATTACTGGTGCACCCCAAGGTGCGACACTGGGCCTTATTAGCCCTAAGTCCAGTAACTCTTTCAAATGCATTTGCAAATCACAAAGTTCTGGCGCTGTCATTCGATATGGAGTCTTGGAAATTGGTTCTACACCAGGTTTTAGCTCAATAGTAAAATCAAGCTCCCTCTTAGGAGGTAACCCTGGTAACTTGTTCGGAAAAACATGCTTAAATTCTGACAATATCGGGTACTGATCCAAGGAGGGTCCCTTCCTTTCATTCACTGCTTCCACTACATATAGTCGACACCCTTGCCTCAAGCATCACTTAACCTTCATAGTTGAGATAAATCATAATGACACCTTTCTCCGTACACCCTGGATCTCTACTAGCCTTCCTTCGTCGTCAACACAGAGCACCCTTTTTGCAAAACAATCTACCAAATCTCGATGAGCTTCTAACCAATCGATTCCAATGATTAGGTCATACGTCTCGAGAGCAGTGACGTATACCTTCAACCTGGTAGTACACACTCCTAGGTCTACTATACAATTATCAACGCTAGGTCCTACCACTTGATTTTCCCCCGAAGCCATCTCGACTTGTTTAAAGTCATCGTTCTTGTAGGCTGCCAACCCACTCTTTTCTAATGCAGATGGTGAAATGAAACTATCTGTAGCACCAGAATCAACTAAAATCTTAACATTGATATGATTTAGCATACCTGATGACTCCACCACTGTGGATTGATGTTCTTCCTGGCGATTATTAACCACTGTGTAAATCTGGTGGCTGCCACTTGCTCTTCCCATCGGGGCCTTTCCCTCTCTATGCACAAACCCTGATTGTAACTCTAGGCAGTCATGCTGGTAATGAGGTCCTCCACATCCCCAACAGGTAACACGAGATTGAACCTAAGCACTGTTCTATGATTGTCTCTGAAATGAGTTCCTTCCCTTGGAACCCCTGCCCCTACTAGCTGCTCCCTGAGATGGCCATGGACCTGCCTGTGTCGTTGGTGATGAACGAGATGTTGCACTTGCTGCCATTGAAATCCCTGCGGCTACTATCCTTGGCGCGACTCTATTACCATATGGAGGTGGCCTTGAGCCCCCTCCCCTGGGAAATGTCCTAGGGGCCTTCCCCACAAATCCAGGACAATGCAGAAAGGTCGGTCTCGTACCTCCAATTAAGTTCATGTGTTCCTCCGCATAACGTGCATTTTCCACAGCTTCCGCTACTAAAGACGGTTTCCACATCTGCACCATAGCCCTTATCTTAGGGATTAACCCATAGACAAAGCGTTCTGCCTGTCGTTGGTCATTATCCATATATGAAACATATTTGACCAATTCCATAAACCTAATCTCATATTCTTCTACGGTTCTGTTTCCCTGTACTAAGGCATGAAACCCTCCTACCTGTTGTTCCTCATAGTAAGCTGGCAGATATTTCCTTCAGAACCTCTCCTTGAAAAGTTCCCAAGATACGGTGTCCGGGGTAAGATGCAGTTGCCTTTCTAGGTTGCCCCACCATTTCAAGGCACTATCTCTCAATTGAAAAATCACTATCTTTGCCTTTGAAGTGGACGCATAGTCTCTTAAGGAAAAACACCTTGTCATGCCTTCCAACCATGCTTCTGCACGTTCAATGGCACGACCCCCGACAATCTCTAGAAGTTTGATCTTCTGTAGTTTTCTAGTGATGTCTTCGGGTGGAGGTCCTCCCCCTGAATCCCTTGACGCTTCTGGATTACCCATTCCATATGGTGGCAGCTCCACTTCGATCCCTGTTGGTTGATGCCCCTTTAAAGTCTCATTTATGGCCTCTAAAGAGCGCAGTATGAGAGCTAGTTTTGGCGATGGTGGTGGTGGCGCTGGTGGTCCCTGCGACGATGCCCCTCTACCTCAATTTCCTCGAGTCCTAACCATCTTGCATAATTTAATCTGCATCAACCAAAGTTGTCAGGGTGAGTTCAAGGACATTTCACATTTGCGCATCTTAAACTAGAAAACATGTTTAGGTGTAAGTTTTTTTTACTTGTCTATAAACAGACGTTACTCTCTTTAGGGGAAGTGGCTAGGTTAGGGTTAAGCATCTAAGCTTGGTGTCACTACCTAAGAAAACTACTGACTCCCTCGCCTGGTAGCTACGCTAGCTTTGCACCATACTTGCTAATTTCCCTAACTTACCTGCCTAGTGTGCATGAAGCCCGCCCCTTCTGCTTATCTCGGTCTAAATCGTTGACCTTTCACTGAAAACAAATTAATTAGTCGCTTTAACTAGTTTAAATTTTAACATGAATCATAAATTTAAATATAATTTAAACTATTATATTTTAAAACACAATAATAATAATAATAATAATGTATTATTAATTAAATGTGCCATGTTAATCATGTTAATTATTTTAATAATGTTTTTTTTTTAAATGTTTTTTTTTTAATTTATTTAATCATGTTAAATAATGTTAATACCATGTTAGTCATGTTAATAATGCTAATTATTTTTATAATGTTTTTTTTTAAATGTTTTTAAAATTTATTTAAATTTAATTCAAACTACTATTTAAAACATAATACTTTAAAATTTAACCCTAAAAAAAATTAAAAATAAAATAAAAAAAATAAAATAATTGGTAATAACAAAAAAAAATATATAAAATAAAATAAATAAAATATGGGCAGTGGGTCCTCGCATGAGGACCACGTGCCCTCCCAAGCTCTTACTTCTTCCTAAAACCCTAATTCGCCCTTACTCCTAGTCATTTCTTCATCCTTCCAGACCGCCTCTGCCTCTGCAATTGGAGGCAGAGGGTTTTTTGTTTTGTTTTTCTCTGTTTTGAAAGGCGCCATGGCTGGAGGTCTTCAAGCGTGAGCACGCTAGCCAAGTCTCTAATATCACATTTTTTTTTGCATATTCTTAGATTATCTCTCGGATTTGTGTGGCCGACTGTTTCGGGGTTGTGTTGCAGGTTCTTGGCTTGGTTTGGGCACTGACTTGGCTACCGGTCGCGGGTTCAAAACCCATGAGCCCCCACTCATTTTTTTTTTTTTTTTGAAGTTGGGTCTGTGTGTAATACACTGTGCGTGGTGCTTCATTTGTTGAAGCAAGGTCCTTTCGAGGGCTTCCTCCTCGTGGCCGTGTGTGCTGCCTTGTTGGAATGTTGTCTTAGGCTCGGCGGTTGCGCTGAGCTTGCGTTTTTGCATGGCTTGTATGTGTGGTTTGATGCTTGGTGTGGTGGCTCACTTTTTCTCCTTCTCAAACCCTAAAGAGGAGCTCGTCAAACCCTAGAAAAACACTATAATTATACATTCTAAGTCGATTGTTGTTTGGCATTTTGGTGAGATATATGTTGCAGAGGCTGTCATTTCCTATATTGCTAGCACACGTCTTCTTTTGTTTTCTGTATCTACACAGGCTGAAATGACCTGAAATTAAGTGCAGGTGACAAAAGCTGTGGCGATGAACCAGAGTAGGGCATGAAAAGCGTAGGTTATTATCTGTGATCTACAGTTTGTTTTATTGCACTTTATATTCTCATAACCTTGTTTAAAAGCCTGTTATGAATGTTTTATAACTACAAGAATGTCGGCTCCTGATTAATCTTCGATTTATTTATTTGTTTTTCTATGCATGCTAAAATCAAGTGAAATTTAGGTTTAATCTGTAAGGTTTGCCGCAATGAATGATCAATTGCATGTGATGAAAAGCATTATAATGGGTAATTTGCGGTTGAATACCGTGATGCCACACCTTGGAGACCTGATGCCATAATTCGTTCATTCATTTGCAGGCATCTCTTTCATCTTTAACGTGTTTTTTTTTTTTTTCCATTCTTCTGTGAAGAGTCTTTTGTTGTTTTTGGGTTTTATGTGCATTTATGGCTGCAAAAGGATTAGGGCTTGGTATTGGGCATTGGGCTTCAATGAGTGGTGTTGCAGGTTGTGTTGATGTGCCATGCACAACTCAATGCCCCTCGTGGCTCCTTCATTTGGTGACTTGGCGCTTGGGCGTTTTGTTAGGATTTGGTGCTTGATGAGTGGCTCTCAGTCTTGTAGTGTATGGAACTTAGTCGCCTCCTCCTCGTGGTTTGATTTGACGCTTGTGCATTAGCTCTGACTTAACAATTGTGGCTAACCCGTGATGTTGCAGGTGCTGGTTTGTAACCTGCGACTTCTTTTACACCCGATGTTTTTTTGTAGGTTAATAATACCTTTGAAATTGCTGGCTGTCTTCATTTATAGGCAAATAAAACCTGTGACTTCTTTTATGCCTGCTGTTTTTTGTAGGTTAATAATATCTTATGAAATTGCTAGCAGTCTTCATTTATAAGCAAATAGACAATTTCTCGGGCGTGTTTTTCTCTTTTTCTTTGTGGTGGGGGTGAATAATTCATTTTCTTCTTACTGTGGTGTATACCCTTCTTGAATATTTTATTATATTCGCTCAGTGTAATCCTCACGACCTCAACGAGTACACTGGATGGATTTTGCAATAGATTGCTATTTTTTTTTTTAAACTAAATTTCTGATTTTTTTTTTTGGGATGTTTCTGCGATTTTACAGCTGAGTTAGTTTAGCTAAAACTTTGAATGGCCAAAATCCTAATGTGGCTAAGAGTTGGATTATAAAACAAAGCTCCCCTTCACTTTGCTCGTAGATCCACCACATGATAGGTGCAAGCTTAGTTCAAGCCCGCTGCCATCTTCTGAACCATCTGGAGAGGTAGGATTCTGGTTGAAGTCTCTAACATCTCCTATTTTAGATTCCTTGGTATATGGTTTCACAACCTACTTGGTTCCAAGAGCTATTTATTTATTTTTTTGTTTAACTATTTGTTTGTTTAATTGAAGCAAGTGTTAAAATTCACTTAATGCTTCCACTATGTAGAATATTATACTACTTTACTTTCAAATGGGCATATTGTTTATATATAGATCCGTGTAAATAAAAAAAATGTGTTTTTGGCTTGCAGGCTAGGTGGAGCTAGAGCTAGAGCTTGGCCCAGATTTATATCTAATTAAGGGTTTCAGGGCCCCTGGGTTGCTTTCAATATATATATATATATATACCCTTTACAGATTATTTAGGGTTGTTTACTTTATGGGTGGGTACAGTTCCATTCCTAAATTGGGTAGGTGGGTAGGCCCTGGTCCAAGTTTTTAAACCAGGGCTCTGATACCATGTGTAAGGTCTCTTCCCACAGAGCCTTATAAAACACAAGCTAAAATAGAGAATGGATAAATTATATCCTGTACAATTTAATCATCAACTTATAATCATTTATTATTCAGCATAAATTAAATTTATGAACAACATGAAAATGAATTTATGTAACAACCACATAACACAACATATTCAACAACTTAATGGTAACCACCTAATACAACGTAATCATGAAAATACATACCTCTATCTGATGTTATTTCTCCAATCTTCGTTTGACCTCGCTGCTGCTCTGCCCAAACTCTGCCCAAAACCGAATCATTCCTCCCTGCCAGCTAGGAACAGAGCCTATCCGGCTCCCTAGCTCCAGGATTCCTGGCCCCCGAGCCCAAAACTCCTAGCAACTGATGCACCCCTGTAACAGTCCACCCAAACTCCAAACCAGAAAAATACAAACTAAAAAACACAGTCCCTAATCTCAAAAAAAGCTTCCTTTCCCCAAAGTTTCCAAAAAAAAGTCCTCCTGAATGCCTCTGCCCCTTCATATCCTCCCCCCATTCACCGCCTCCTACTTGCATTTAATGCTACCCACCTTATCCCTCCATTTAATACCTTATCCCTCCATTCAATACTTTATCCCTGCATACGTAAAGTTTTCTAATAATAAATTAAAAATTATTAAGCCTTTAATTCGTTACCCAAACATTAAATGTGTTAATTAATCAACATATATTAAACAATAATTAATTAATTAATTAATATTATTAATAAATAATCATTATTTAACTAATACACATTAGGACAGTTAATTATTTAATTAACTATACTTGATAAACCTTAAGCAACCAGTAAAATCGTTGAGCGGAGGAGGTCTCATACACCAATTTGGTGTCTGGCTTGGCTGTGACCTTAAAAA
>ML793950.1:271557-290125 GCA_009831015.1 Picea engelmannii
AATGTAAAAGTTATCATTCTATTAGTAGGTGCTTTCTACAATCTAGTATGAGGTAGATGTGTAATTACTTCTTAACATGAAGTTGGCATGTGACATTTAAAAAAAATATTAATAACAAAAAAAAAATCGATGTCACCATAAATAAAATATTTCAATGTTCACCTTAAGTAATATATATATATATATATATATAGAGAGAGAGAGAGAGAGAGAGAGAGAGAGAGAGAGAGAGAGATATCCATTTTAACTCTGGATATATTATGGATGGAGAGGAATCAAATTCCTTGAGGTGAAAACTTTTTTAATTTTTTTTTTAAAGTTTGCACCTCGAGGGATTTGATCCCTCTCATTCCATGATAAATCCAAAGTTAACATGAATCTACATGGATGTAACTACATGTTTTAGTTATTAAACTTACTCTTCATTTAACATGAATTGCACTTCATGTAAAACTTATAATATCTGAGCTAAATGTTTTTTTGATGTTAAGCATTTTGCAATATACATAATTAATTATTTGGTAACTCTCAATGATGAATTCATCATGTACATTTTATGTTTAAAATTTTGACCTAACTTATAAAATTTAAGTTAAAGGTAAACCTATATATATAAAGTTTTTGAAGGAAAAAAAATCTACATGGTGTTTATAATTTTCCTTTATAACCATAATCAATAAAAAATAAAAGTTTTCTTTATTTTACATTTAAGAAGTTCAAATATACTCTCTCTAAACTAATATTACTAAACTCTACCTTCATATTTATGCCGTAAGGTGTTCCCTTATATAATCCAGGGATGATTTTAAGGATGTAATTTTTTTTTTAAATGTAGAAACCTTGGCGAATCTTACTAATCCTTCATATGCCAACTATAAATGTTTGACGATATTTTTGTAAAAACATTCAAATTTCTAAGGATTTTATATGGTTTTTCTAAATTTTTGGCGATTTTTAGGGTAAAATAATTTTATCCTATAGAATTTGGGCGAATAATTTTTAAAATCACGAATCACGTTTTTGGAAAAACCATGGAAAATTAGCCCATGAGCGAAATTTAGCCCCTAAAATCATCCATGAAATTTATAATCTATGTCCTTATGTGACCTCTAGCTTGTTCCATCTCCATTGATCTTGTTAGATGACCATCCAACCATCCTCTATCGTCCATTCATTAGCATCGACCTTGATAGCTCATCCATGGGTTTCAATATCATGGAGCTTTGTTAGGTCTAAGATATTGCCTTTGCAAGTCAAGTCTACACATTCATTTCCCATTCCTTAGCACTGGCTCTGATAGTCCACGCATCCATTTTCTATGCCTTAGTACCATCCCTGATTGCTCATGCATGGGGTTTCGCTTATGTAATCCTCTTATAGAAGTGAATGTCCTATGTCGCATTTTTACTTACCTCATGGTCATCAGATTCATTAGAGAACCATTGGTTCCCTTTTGACCATCCACATGCACTTCTAGTCATTCGTCCTCTCACTGCCAGCAATGCATTTTCCTTTCTAGACACAAAAAATGATGCCAAAGATCCATTGAAAAGGATGTTGTTAAGAAACTTTGATGCAATGTAATATGTCATGACAAAGGGAAGTTTGGAGCAATCCGTGTTGAAAAGTCAACAAGAAACACTTGTCTAATTTACTTTTCCCTTAAATAAATTGGACAATAAATATTAATCTATTATCTCATTTATAACTGAGTGAGTTGGAATTGTAACAAAGTTATAAGTGTAGTTATGAGAGTTGTGAAGTAGTTTAACTCAGTTAAGTGAGTTAAGCCCAGTTGTACTAGTTGTAACTGAACTTACACTAGTGAGAGTTCAGTGAATTAATTATTAATTAATTCAAATCAATGAACTCACATGCAACTGAAGATTCTCCACGGTTAACTACATGCATGTCAGATCCAGTGGAGACCCAGTTGAGATAACATGTGAAAGGGACAGTTTGGCTATCAGTTGTGATTTGAGTGAAGTGCACTCATGCAATCACACATGCAGTGGATATGCTCATGAGCATGTGCAAACTAGGCAATTCGAATTCATTGTGAGAATTCTATTTGCATGGATTGTGCAGAGGAGGTAGGTTGTTTGAAGACAGAAATTGGCACATGTATTTGTTGAATTTTTGTATGACAGTGTGAGATGATTGTATTGTACTGAGATCTCTTGGATTGGAGTTTTGTATGAGATTTTTTCATGATCCATGATATACATAATATATGATAGTGGGGTTTTTAGCTTTACGATTTCCCGGAAAAACTTCTTTGTTATGTGTTCTTGATATTTCACTTTGTGATCGTGGTTTAATTTCTGGAAGATTATTAGGAGAAGCGATTATGTATTTAACAGTGGCATATAATTGTTAGATCAAGAGAATCATAGGAAATACTTAATTTGTATTGAAATTTCCCCATGCATTGTTTTTGAAAATGGAGTCATACTCCTCTACCATTGCATCAAGCCAAGACCGGTCGACAAATCAGTGGTAGGTCCGAGATGGATCTACAAGGTAAACCAAGCTGTTGATGGTAGTGTGGAGAAATACAAGGCCAGGTATGTGGCCCAAGGCTTCTCACAGATCGAGGGGATAGATTATGATGAGACCTTTGCACCTATCGCAAGGTACTCTTCCATAAGATCCATCCTTGCACTCTCAGCGTAGATGGGCTGGCGCATTCATCAGAGGGATGTAAAAACTACGTTCCTCAACGAGATCATTGAGGAAGAAGTGTACATTGAACAACCATAAGGTTTTGATACCTTTGACAAAGATTCACATGTGTGCAGACTCAAGAGAGCATTGTATGGGCTGAAGCAAGCACCCTGTGCTTGGTACACTTGGATAGATAGCTATTTCACCGGATTGGGCTTCACCAAAAGTGAAGCGGATGCAAACCTATACCAAATTGTGGTGGAGGGTAAGATTTTAATCATTTTGCTTTATGTTGATGATTTAATACTGATTGGTGATGAGCAGCTGATACACTCATGCAAGGATGACCTTGCAAAGGAGTTCGAGATGAAGGATTTGGGCCTTCTTCATTATTTCCTTGGATTGGAAATATGAGAGCAAGATGGTGAACTTTTTGTGTCTCAAGGCAAGTATGCAAGGGAGATATTGGGTAAGTTTCATATGGAAGGCTGCAAACCCATGGATACTCCTCTTCCAGGAAACTAGAGGAAAGAGGATGTTACTTCTGGAGAGGTAGTGGATGCTATTGTCTATCGACAGTTAGTAGGTTCACTAATGTATTTAGTGAACACGAGACCGAACATTTTCTATGCGGTTAACCAGCTAAGTCAAGTGATGGTTAAGCCTACCAAACTCTTTTGGAAGGCGGGTAAGCATGTCCTGAGATACCTAAAGGGAATATCTGAGTATGGATTATGGTACAGACAGACAGATGAGGTGAAGTTGCATGGCTTCACAGATGCAGATTGGGTGGGCAACCCAACAAACAGAAAGAGCACATCAGGGGGGATCTTTAGTATCGGATCTATAGTTGTTTCTTGGTACAACAAGAAACAAAGATCTGTGGAACTTAGTTCAGTGGAAGCGAAATACATGGCAGTGAGTCAAGCTGCATGTGAGGCTATCTGGATGAGAAAGATCTTGGTTGGTTTGTTTGGTTCTCATTTAGATAAGACAGTGATTCATTGTGATAATCAGAGTTGCATTGAACTCTCAATTAATCATGTGTTTCATGATAGATCTAAGCATATAGATATCCGGTATCATCTTAGAGATTGTGTGTAGCGGAAGATCATGTTGCTTCAATACATTCCTACGGAAGATCAGGATGCTGACATTCTGATGAAGGCGCTCACCAGGAGCAAATTCAAATATCATAGAGACGGGATTGGGGTGAAGGATAATCCCTTTCTTGTTGAGAGGGAGTGTTGAAAAGTCAACAAGAAACATGTGTCTAATTTACTTTTCCCTTAAATAAATTGGACAATAAATATTAATCTATTATCTCATTTATAACTGAGTGAGTTGGAATTGTAACAGAGTTATAAGTGTAGTTTTGAGAGTTGTGAAGTAGTTTAACTCAGTTAAGTGAGTTAAGCCCAATTGTACTTGTTGTAACTGAACTTAAACTAGTGAGAGTTCAATGAATTAATTATTAATTAATTCAAATCAGTGAACTCACATGCAACTGAAGATTTGCCACGGTTAATTACATGCATATCAGATCCAGTGGAGACCCAATTGAGATAACATGTGAAAGGGATAGTTTGGCTATCAGTTGTGATTTGAGTGAAGTGCACTCATGCAATCACACATGCAGTGGATATGCTCATGAGCATGTGCAAACTAGGCAATTCAAATTCATTTTGAGAATTCTATTTGCAGGGATTGTGCAGAGGAGGCAGGTTGTTTGAAGATAGAAATTGGCACATGTATTTGTTGAATTTTTGTATGATAGTGTGAGCCGATTGTATTGTACTGAGAGCTCTTGGATTAGAGTTTTGTATGCGATTGTTTCGTGATCCATGATATACATAATATATGATAGTGGGGTTTTTAACTTTACGCTTTCTCGAAAAAACTTATGTGTTATGTGTTCTTGATATTTCACTTTGTGATCGTGGTTTAATTTCTGCAAAATTATTAGTAGAAGTGATTCTGTATTTAACAATGGCATATAATTGTTAGATCAGGAGAATCGCAGGAAATACTTAATTTGTATTGAAATTTCTACAATCCGATATGTCACAACCAAAGGCATTTTAGGTGTGATACACACTATGTCGTGGTCAAAGAAAGTTTAAATGTACACACACAAGCAAATTTTTGGAGATGTGAAAAGAGAGTTTTGGATTGAGGAGATGTGATATGTCACACAAAGAAAACTTTGTGTGATATATCTCAAGGGAAGAAAACTTCATTCTATGTGATATGTCATGCAAGTGGAAAATTTGACCCATGTGATGAGTCACAATGAAACAAAGATTTGAAGGATGAGATGGTAGGGAGGATGCAAAGGAGTTCTTTTAGAAATTTTCCCTTCTGTCACAATGAAGGAAAGTTTGAGAAAGTGTGATGTGTTGCATGGAAAGAAACTTTGATGTGATGTGATATTTATGCCATAAGGCATTCACCTTATGTAATCTATGTCCTTATGTGACCTCTGATTCATTCCATCTCCATTGATATTTTTAGATGACCATATAACCATCCTCCACCATCCATTCATTGGCATCAACCCTAATAGCTCAGGCATGGAGTGTTTGATATGTCAAGGGGCTTCATTAGGTCTAATAGATCACCTTTGCAAGTCGATTCCACACATCCTCCCGCCCATTCCTTGACATAGAACCTGATAAACCATGCACCCACCATCCATCCCTTGTCATCAACCCTAATAGTCCATGCATCCACCATCCATTCCTTAGAACCAACCCTGATAGCTCAAGCATGGGGTTCCTCTTATTACATCGCAAGCTACTCCCCTTATGTAATCTATCTCCTAATGTGACCTCTAACTCATTCCATATATATTGATCTTGTTAGATGACCATATAACCATCCTTTGTTATCCATTCCTTGGCACTATCCTTGATAGCTCAGGCATGTGGTTCCCCTTATGTAATCCTCTAATAGAAGTGAATGTCCTCTGTTGCCTTTTTAGTCACATCATGGCCATCGGATTCATTAGATGACCATTGGTTCCCTGTTGACCATCCACATGCACTTATGATCATTTGTCCTCTTTCTACCAGTGACACGTCTTCTTTCTTAGATACAAAAAAGGTTGCCAAAGATCCATCGAAAAGGTTGTTGGAAAGAAACTTTGATGCAATGTGATATGTTGTGATAAAGGAAATTTTGGAGCAATGTGATATGTTGTGACCAAAGGAATTTTAGGTGTGATACGCTCTATGTCTGACCAAAGAAAGTTTAAATGTGATATTGCGCAGGCAAGCAAATTTATAGAAGATGTGACAAGATAGTTTTGGATTGAGGATATGATATGTCGCATGAAGGAAAACTTTGTGTGATATGTCATATGAATAAAAAATTTGTGTGATATATCGCGAGGGAATAAAACTTCATCCTATGCGATATGTCGTGCAAGTGGAAACTTTTGATCCATGCGATGAGTCACAAGGAAAGAAATGTTTAAAAGATGAGATGGCATGGAGGATGCAAAGGAGTTGTTTTTAAAAGTTTCCCTTTGTCACGATGAAGGAAAATTTGAGAAAGTGCAATGTGTTGCACGAAAAGAAACTTTGATGCGATGTAATATTAACATCATAAGGTGTTCCCCTCATGTAATCTATGTCTTGATGTGACCTTTGACTAATTCAATCTCTATTGATATTATTAGATGACCACCTAACCATCCTCCACCATCCATTCCTTGGCATCAATTATGATAGCTCATGAATGGGACTTAGCTCACACATGACGTGTTCTCTTTGTCAAGGGGTTTCATTAGGTATAAGATATCACCTTTATAGGTTGAGTCCATGCATCTACCTTCCATTCCTTGGCACCTTCCCTGATAGTTCGTGCATCTGTCATCCATTCCTTGGCATCGACTTGATAACTCAAGCATGGGGTTCCCCTTATTACATCGTCAATCATTCTCCTTATGTAATATGTGTCCTAATGTGATCTCTAGCTCATTCCATCTCCATTGATGTTGTTAGATTTCCATCTAACCATCCTTCGTCGTCCATCCCTTGGAACTGGCCATTATAGCTTAGGCATGGGGTTCCCCTTTTGTAATCCTCTTATAGAAGTGGATGTCCTCCATTGTATTTGTATTCACCTGATGGTTGTCAGATTCGAGATGATCGTTAGTTCCATTCTAACAATTCTTCTAGCCATTCATCCTCTCGCTACCAACAATGCATCTTCCTTCCTGGACACAAAAAAGGTCACAAAGATATGTTGGAAAGAAACTTTGATGTGATGTGATATGTCACAACAAATGAAATTTTGGAGCAATATGATATGTAGCAGCCAAAGGAATTTTAGGTGTGATACACATTGTGTGATCAATAAAAGTTTAAATGCAATGTTGCACAAGCAAGCAAATTTTTGGAAGATGCAAAAAGAGATTTTTGGATTGAGGAGATGTGATATGTTGCACGAAGAAAAACTTTGTGCAATATATCGCAAGGGAAGAAAGCTTCATCCTATGAAATATGTCGCACAAGTGGAAAATTTTGATCCATGTGATGAGTGGCAAGGAAAGAAATATTCAAAGGATGGGATAGCAGGGAGGATGCAAAGGATTTATTTTAGAAATTTTCCCTTTATCGCGATGAAGGAAAGTTTGAGAAAGTGTGATGTGTCACATAGAAAGAAACTTTGACACCATGCGATATGTCACGACAAAGGAAAGTTTGGAGTGATGCAATATGTCGCAACCAAAGGCATTTTAGGTGTGATATGCACTATGTCGCAGCTAGAGAAAGTTTAAATGCAGTACACGTGAAACAATTTTTTTTTATGAAGTGCACATATGATAAAGTTTAAATGGAGAATAATACCAATATTTTTTAAGTGGATGCCATATCAACCAAAACTTTAGGAGTGATGCAACACATGAAACCTATCACACCAAAATTTAGGAGAGGTGCGACACATGAAACCTATCGCACCAAACTTTGGGAGAGGGGTAACATGTGAAACATATCACACCAAACTTTAGGAATTGTGCAACATAGGAATTTTTTTAGAGATGGGGGCTTCCCTATCGTTGAAGAACCTTTTGAAATATCTACCTTACCACCCAAAACTTCCAAGCATGGTATCAAAACTATGAACTAAATTTTTTATCATGATAACTTAGAACTTGCACCTAACAAGATTGATTGTGAGGCTCTCATTTCCTTGAAAATAGAATTATGTTGATGGCATCACATGAGGATTTGTGTTCATTAAACGAGGAGACCTATCTTGAGTAGTTTCAACATAGGTTCTATTATGATTCTAATTAGGGGTTTTGAATTCTTTGTTTAGTAACTTGTTAGGCTAGCAGATGTAGCACCAATTATTGTGCAACGTATTCTCTAAGACATTTATATAATTCTTTGAAAATTGTGGACATTGTAGGAGTGAAATCATACTACATAAACCTTTATGTAATATTCCATTAGACATAGGCACTTCCAACGAATAAATTACTGCAAACTAGGCACAAATGAAGAACACATACACTCCTTGGCATGTTGATAGCATACCCTTTACACCTCTTCCTATTGCACAAGAAAATGATTTCAAAGATTAAATGAAAACCGAAACCCCATGGATTTGGATGAATGGGAAATTCTATCCCAACTTCACCCTACCAACGACATCCAAATAAGTGACCTTGACATGCTAGGCCATCATGACTTTGACAACAACCATAATTGGAATACTACATCTATCCCTTTCAACTTGCAATAAATAGCCATAAAGTTCATAGGAAACAACCCCTCACACCACCAATTTCCACAGCCGTGATATTTTGATACATCCTCTTCTAAAACATCGTCCCCCACCCAACTCAAATCTCCCTCCATTGTCTTTAAGAAATCCATAGACAAAGATAACAACCCTCCAATAAGAATGATCATACAAGGTATTACAAGTACTAGGAAATCATACTTGATTGGATGCATTAAAAAAATACTTTCCTCAACCATATAATTCCTTCAAAACCCATTGTTATTACTTGCTCTGATCGGTGTCGCAACCTTCAACGTCCAAGCATCTACAATCCATTATCCCTTCACATCCCTATAAAGAATTTCCTCATGTTAGAAGGAAACTTGCTTTCCAGCCTCCAAGAAGACCTTAAGCATATTTGATACATTCTCATTAACAAAATGAACTTCATAGGGCCAATATTTTCCAGTGACATCGACGAGTGTCTTCAAGAAGCTTTCCCTTTATATAAAAAAACCACTTTTGGAGGCTTCTCTATTATTCACATCGGAGACCTCAGCCAATTTCCACCTATAAAGGAAATTCCAATGTATGCATGCACATCCTATGGATCTACACTCTGGTGTATATTTAACACACTAATCACTCTACAAACTATATTTCGTCAACAAGGGGATGAACCATCAAACTAGCCACCTAGCATAATAAAAAAATGCTAAAGTTTTCAAACATTCCAATAGCACTCTGAAATGCTAAATGTTCCCTCTACATTTGAAGATGAACAATTGGATACAAAAGTATTTCTCTACCTTGACCAAAAAGTGATGTTAACATCTAACTTATGGGTTACATATGGCCTTGTTAATGGATCACTTGGTCAAATTATCACCATATTCTACAAAGAAAATCACAAATATCCACAACTACCAACATTTTTGGTTGTGAGCTTCAACAAGTAAATTGGCCCTCCATGGCATCCCAACAATCCTACTTTTGTTCCAATTCCACCAGGGGATTCATACTTAGATCCCACTTAAAATGGTATGCACATTAACAATACATAAATCTCAAGAGATGACATTACGAAAAGTTACAATTGACATTGGTACAATTGAATGACAAGGTCTAACCTTCACTGCAATATCTAGAGTCCCCTCCTTAAAGAATCTTTGCATCTCCCCAACATTTACCTTTGAAAGGTACAAAAGAATGAACGAAAATCTCCATGTGTTACAAAGAAAGCTAGAAGAGGCCTTGCTCCATTCCAAAATATTTTCCATTGTTTCTCCTCTAACAAGTCCATTTTAATTTTTGTTAGCACACCTTTAATGAACCTCTCATAACCACATTTCTTATGTAACTACTTCTCAACTAAGAAATTGCACTAAACATTACTTCCACCATGCATTTCATATTGTCTATGACCATTTCCTTCATTAAAATTTTATAAAAGCTTGTGTTAATAAATGTTCTGCAATATACATCACATTGCCTCTCAACCTTCTTCCTTGGACATCAACAACATATACCATCATCCAAAATAAATAATTTACTTTGTGATTACAATAGTACTTATGTAGTGCCCCCTCTACTAACCCATACATTTTTCTAATACCCTTTAACTTAAATATGTGCAGCATGCCAAAAACATCCATGCATCTACATAATTATTTAAAAGCATGAATGTTGTTTTTTAAACATGCACAACAATATTTAATTCACTCAAAAATTAGAGTAAACACATAGCAACTAAAACCCATGAATACAAATAATGAACATACATAAAAACATTTATCTTGTTAAGAAAATGTGCAACCAACTATAAAGGATGGACATTCCATGTAATGTCCCCCACCTCTTGATGAAGAGGTTTGGAAAGACTTAGTGGTCTAGTCATCCCCACTAGACCATAGTCTCACGCATCATGGGGAAAGGTCAGTCAACTCAATGTTATATTTTGAAGTTGACTTGGAAAAAGGTAAAAAGGGTAAAAAGTAACTCAATGAAGAATTAGAATGTTGGAGATTGAGTTAGGAGTTGAACCTAGGGGTTAACTAACTCAACATGGAAATAGAATGGAAGTATAAAGGAAAGGCTAGGGCGCACCTCTCACTCATATTGGATATTATTACATTTGGTTATTGAGCTCTTGAGCACATAGTTTTGAGGGTTTTGAGATTACAAACTCTAGAGAACAACTCAGTGGTGAAAGATTCCACTCACCTTGTTCCAAGCTTGGTCTCAGGGATGAAATACTCCACCCACACCATTATATAGTCTTGACAAGTTCCATCATCGATCCAGGAGGGTAGCAGGGTCATACCCTTGAGGTTTTTTCAGCAAGGGCTCATCATTTCATGAAGAAGAGTTCGATCTAGCCTTGTGACATGGTCTAGAGACATTCTAGCATTTGGGTATTACTTTCAGAGCCTTGATCATCAGTTTGGGAGCATTTTTGGAGGGTTACTTTGGCTAGATTAGTATCTACAACTTTGGGACGGTTTTGAGAGAAGGAAGGTGCAACTGTGATTCAGATCTTGTCAGTTTGAGGGGGTTACACCTTAGATCTAACCCTGAGACTTCTCCTAGTGGCTTGTGGCAACTTGATATATCTTTCTAGAGAGTTTCAAGGGATTTGGAGGCTTCATTCATCAGGGATGAATTATTGGGCACTTCAGGGTTTCAAGAGGGTGCAATCTTGATTAGGGTTTCAACACTTTGGAGGGGTAAGACTTGACATATAGACTTCAGACTTCAAGGAGGGTTTACTTGCCCTGATATATCTTTCGGTGGAGTTTGGCATCATTTGGAGATCTCCTTCAACTGGGTCGAAATCTTGGCCTTCTCATATATTCAACAGGATGTGCCAGCAACCAGGGGGGTTGGATGTGACCCTGGTTCCTATTGTATTTGGCCTTCATTATTGATTCAACCTTTGGAGGCTTATTTTGTATTGCCAAGAGCATTTTGTAGTAGCTCATATGTTATCTTATGGAGCCACATGATGTTATTCCAGGTCTGCATCCACTTTGTATCAGGTTCTTGCTTTTCATAATAATAAAGGTCAGATCTATGCTTTTGGGTTCCATATCTTGTGTACTTGTTAGATCTTGTGTTTGCATTGAGTTTATCTTGATATCTATGCTTAATAAGTAAATATAACCCTAAGGCCGAAACTTGAGAGGCCAAACTGCAAACATACACAAAAAAACAAGTAAATCAGTGGTCAGTTAGTGTTCCCAGTAAAAAATTTGTCTTGCGAACATTACAGTGGTATCAGAGCTATGATCCTCCCATCCTATAAGGATTAGTGCATGAAGAAATTCAGTGACATTTATATGGGCAGAAGGAAGAAATAGACTAGTGAGGCAAAAGTCGATATGGAGGGTTCAAGTGATGACAATGAGCCACTGGGCTTGGCAATCTTAGCACATGAATTCCATAAATCCATAAACCAGACCGAGAGTACATTGGTCAACCACTTATAGGAAAACCAGGAGGAAAACCGTAGGGGACAGGACAAAATATCAGATACCTTAAGGAAGGTAGATGAAAACCAAACAAGGATAACAAAGATGTTGATGACGATGAATCACAGTGGGAGAGGTCCAGAATCATATGACAACAAGGAAACTAGTGGATCTCATGGAGGGAACATGTATCAGCCAGAGCATATTCCCTATCATCATTCTGAGGGAATCCATGGAGGGGGAGAACCAAATGGACATACAGGTAGCAGGACTACTCTTAGGCTGTACTTACCCTCATTCACAGATGAACCCACACAGCTCAACCAACCAGAGGAGTTTGATGATCTGTTTGCTCAATATTCCAGGGAGTACAACTTATTGAGCTTATATGTTCAGAGGCAAATCACCCTAGATCAGTTACGTGGATTAAAATTCAAAAACAAGCCTAGGTCGTACCACAAGAGTAGCTATGAGTTTGAGTGCAGGGTTGGGAAGATGCAGATTCCCTACTTTGATGGTTTGGCCAAGATGACTGTACAGGCATGGGTACATAAACTAGACACTTACCTGGAGCTTAACCCTATGAGGGATATGGAGGCCATCAAGTTTTCCACCATGTATTTGGATTCAAAAGACCATGATTGGTGGTATCATGGATTGACCACACTTGGCCACAATCAAATAGTGGCATACACAGAGTTTACTCAGAGACTCATTGACAGATTTGATCAGGGGGATCCTAAGCTACATTTGAGGGAACTCACATAGCTCAGACAGACAGGAGCACCAGAGGTGTACATTGAGGAGTTCCAGAGGCTAGCAGTCATGGTTCAAGACGTGTCACAGTCTAGACTCATGATGCTCTTCACTGAGGATTTGATGGAACCCTTGAAGGGTCGGGTTAAGGCTTTTAAGCCTACCAACCTACAGGATGTTATCTGGAGGAAAATATATCTAGGGACAGTTGCAAAAATGAAATTCATGCCTAGACCACCTTTGAACATCGAGGGTAGAGACCAAATACCTCCCATGAATCCAGGAGGAAGAGACCCAAAGGGGTTTGATAAAGGAAGAGGTAGGATGGTTGAGAATACTAGAAGGGAACTGAGAAGGAAACAACTATGCTACACATGCAAAGAGCCATGGAACCCATCCCACAAGTGCATGGGCTGTGGCCAAGTTTATTACATAGAGGTGACTTCCGACAATGAAGAGGATGAGGATTTCAATGACATCCAAAACATGGAGGCAAACACCACAAAAACTACAAAGGAGGAGGCTACTGGTCACGATAGTACGACAGAGGAGAGAGCTACTTTGGCATCCATCAGTGGGGTGCCCAAGTACAAAACCTTCAGGATGAGAGGAGTCTTACAGGGGCAGAAGGTGTTAGTGCTGAGTGATGGGGGAGCTTCCCACAACTTCATTGACACCATTGATATAGAGGAGGCATATACCCACTATTGAGTTTGAAGGATTCAAGGTGGAGATAGAAGGAGGAAGAAACATGCCATGCAATAGGTACATTCTAGGGATGAAGCTTACACTGGGTTGGCATGATTTAGTGCAGGATGTTTATGTGATGGACCTCCCAAACACAAACATAATCCTTCAGGTAAAGTGGCTCAGTACGTTGGGGCCTATCACCACAAACTACAAGACCATGAAGATGTATTTCACAGAGGAGTTGGAAGGAAGGTAGTCCTTAGAGGCATGACAGGCAACACAACCAAGTTAGTCACAACAAAGCGGATGGAGGCCATTTTTAGGAGAGAAGAAATCATGTATGCTGCAGAGTGCAAGATTTCAGCACGTGTGGAAAGAAAGGGGAAAATTCACTACACACCAGAGATTCAGAGGATCATTGACAAACACAATAAGGTGTTTGGACCTATCCCACCAGGTCTGCCACCAGACATGGGATTTGAGCATATTATTGAGTTAGAGGAAGGAGCAAAGCCAATCATCACCATGCCTTACAGACACCCAAAGAAGTACAAGGATGAAATAGAGAAGGCAATCAAAGAGCTCTTAGATATGGAGCACATTAGACCAAGTTATATTCCTTTTGCCTCTTCAGTGGTACTGGTCAAGAAGAAGGATGTAACCATGCGCATGTGCATTGACTTCAAGGCACTAAACAAGAAGATGATCAAAAACCTGTATCCCATTTCGAGGATTGATGAGCTATTGGACAGGCTCCATGGGGCCGCTTATTTCACCAAGATTGACTTACGCTCTGGTTACCACCAAATCAAAATGAGGGAGGAGGACATCCCAAAAACTACTTTCAAGTGTCACTATGGCCACTGTGAGTTCTTAGTGATGCCATTTGGTTTAACCAATGCCCCAACCACATTCCAGTCATGTATGAACCATGTCTTCAACAAACAGTTGAAGAAGCATCTTCTTGTATTCTTTGATGACTTGCTAATCTATAGCAAGATGTGGGAGGAACACCTTCAGCATGTGGAACAGATCTTAGCTATCATGGAGGGCCAATCCTTGTATTCCAAGGACTCCAAATGCGAATTTGGAATGACAAAGGTCCTCTACTTGGGACACATTATTGGAGTTAAAGGGGTACAGGTACATCAAGAGAATATTCAAGCCATAATTGAGTGGCCTACACCTAAAACCCTTACATAATAGAGGGTATTTTTGGGCATTTGCAGCTATTATAGAAGATTCATCAAAGGGTTCTCCCAACTTTGTGCACCTTTGATCGATCTAACTAAGAAAGGGGCCTTCAGATGGACTAAAGAGGCCCAAGTCATGTTTGACAGAATGAAGAAAGTTGTAATATCCCTAAGGTCGAACCTAATTGTAAATGTAAATACAAATGTACTTAAGTTGGTGAGTTGTTTTGATATCATTTTTGTATGCACATTTCATGGCATAGTGCGCACATGTACTGCGCAGTAAAATGAGGAAGTGTGCACATTCCAGGATACCTCACGTAGCATCTTTAGTGTGTGTGATGTTGAGGCCAGGGAGCCTTTGTGTACATGATATGTTTTATGGGTTGGTGAGCCAGTTATTATAAGCTAGGATGCTTAGGTTTTGAATTAGGCTAGAGAGCCTAGATGCTAAAGACCAATGCGCCTATTTTTGTATATGTCTCATGATTAATATAAAATACATCGTTGTGCATAGACCGACCACGATAAACGAGATTGGGGACTAAACTCCACTAGTTAGGGAAAGGGTGGGACCTAAAAGTTAAGGAAAGGGCTAAGCCAGGGAGCTTAAGCCAAAAAGGAATATTATATTAATATTTCTTAAATCATAAAGTATGGATAATTATTTTATCCTAAGTTCTAAAGTTGGGGACAAGTGGACCAAAGTAGCTCCCAACATGACAAGTGTCAAGTTGGGGACATGCATACATATTGTTGGGACTTAGTTCATTTTCACACCCCCCCCATCATTCTTATGATGATTCCTTCCATCACTCAGCAATTATTCCATCAACCTTCACACAACCATTGAGTTATCCTTCGTATCTTCATGATTGTACTAGAACTTGTATCCATGGCCATAGAGGTTGGTGTAGCTGGTTAGCTGGGGAGCTGGACTGAAGAAGTGACTTGTCAGACCCGCGGGATATTGAAGAGGCGGGTTGTCAGGCCCGTGAGCAATTTCTCTCTGGGTGAGAGAATTGTTGGGAATTGATTTCCTGAAGGTGCTAAACTACAACTACAGGGCTCTGAGACTTCCTGTCCGGCCTGTTGCTGAAGCCTTGGAAGGGAAGTGGAGCAGCCGAAGGAATATTGAGTAGAGAAGGGGCACACTTCCTGGGGTGGGAAAGGCATGTGGGGAATGAGGGACTGTAGGATGATAGTTTGAGTAGGCACCTGTGACAGAGTCTTTCTTGTTTTCCTTGAACCATTAGCCTGGTTAGGAACCCTTTACCCAGTGGAGTTTAGTCCCAGCTTGGGGGTGACTCATTGTTGAGAGTGATGAACAGTGTGGTCTAAGGCTGGGAGGTTCATGGAAGGTCTGCACACAGTTGGTGATATTCTTACCAAGATAAGTGTCAACTGTGTGATAAATTTACATGCTGCATTATTATTTCCGTGCTTAGTTTTACGAATTTATCCTGTGTATGATTTATACTTGTGTTTATATTTTGGGTATTTCTTGTATATGCTGTATGTCTATGTTTATTGTTATTTCAATGTGAATTTGTGCATTTACGTAATGTATTTGTCTGTTATGTTTTATATATAAAGCTTCCGCAAGAGTGTTGTGTGTGTATGTTTTAAATGCATGCAGTTAGAAAATTTTATGTGGCATAGTACAGTTGGTTGTTGGGTATGTCACAGTATGTTCCGCAGTGAGAGAACGAAAGTGTTCTCTGGAGTAGCGTGGCCCGACCATGGGTGGTCGGGGACGTTACAATATGGTATCATGGATTCAGTTTTCAACACTGAGCTTGGATGGGCCGAGAAATTTGAGTTGAAGCTAAATGCCACAGAGGATTTATTTTGAAGTGGCCAAATTTCAGTTTGTAAAGCGTCCATGGTAAAAAGTAACAACAACTAGGCGGAAATGGGGAAAAGCCCCAATTTTTGTGGTTGAATTCATGAGAAAATGGAGAAATTTAGCCAAGTGATGAGATATTACTAATTTAATATCTATTCTAGCAAATTCGGACCAAGAATTGGTCAAATTTGAAGTTACAGTGAATCCATGACAGTTGGAGCGAGTTTTAAAATTAAATTTCTCAATTCGTGAATTGAGTTTGGGGAAAAATTCATTCTAGAAATGTCAACCCACTGCAATCTGTTGTTACAGAGGTTGAGTTGGTGTTATCGGGGTGAAATTGAATGAATTTCATAGTTGCAGAATGTCTATGGTGAATTGGGAAAAAACCCCCAATTTATGCAACATAATTCATGAGGAATCAATGTGCATAAAGGTGAATGTGCGTAGTTGGGCGCACCGAAAAAATTCATGTGGCGTAGTGAAAAGCTCGGGATAGGTAAAATTCAGCACTGCGTGGCAAGGTATTGCCTTGCTGATGCTCGCATTAAATTTTGGTGCTGCACGAAAAAATGATAGTGTGCGGGTGCGCGCGATGAAAAATTTTAGTACCATGCAGAAAAATATGGTGTGAGGGTGCACGCGGAAAATTTTGGCGTCGTGCGGAAAATTATTGTGTGCAGATGCATGTGCTAAATTTAACATTGCGCGGTGTACCCACATGTACTAATGGTGCACATGGTGTGTGCAATATTGCAAAAGCACATAGGAGTTTGGTTGGTGCACGCACAGTATGAGTATAAGTTGTCCCGCAACAGTGTAATCAATGGTGCGCGCAGATTATTGTGCGCGGTGGGGGCATATTGAACTTTGGCATGGTGCAATGCATAGAGTGAAATACATGTGGAATATCAGTGTGCGATTCAAAGAACTGTGTGCAACAGGTATCGGTGCAAGAACCAAAACTTCGAGCAATGGATATTGGCACGCAACGCAAAAGTAGTGCACGCAAGATATTGGCGCGAAAAAGAAGTGATACACAATGGTTTTAAAGTGTGCGAGGCATGAATTACCTTGTGATGTTGCAGCACATGGTAAATATGGGTGCACAGATTGAAATTTGTGCGCACGAAGTTGTTTGAAGGGAAAATAACATACCTGTACCATTTTAGACCAAAAACACAAATTGGCCTAGAACTTCAACGAGCTGTAACTAGCAGCTAAGAGCACAGAAAGAGTTGAAAATTGGACAAAGTGTCCATATTATGTATATGAAGAAACCCAATTGATATCTTAAGAAAAATCCAATGGAGTAGGTGCAAAAATGCGTAATTATAGCGCAGAGTTGCGCCAAGTTGAAAAAAAAAATGAACAGAAAAATTAATGGGAAAATTTCAAAAGACCATAACTTTCTACTCAAGACTCGGAATTGAGCATGTGAGAAGGCGTTGGAAAGTTCTTGGATAGTGGAATATAATTTTCCACCCAAAAAATTGATCAAGGCATTCAAATTTCCAGGAAATCATAAGAAAGAGTTCTGATATATATATATTGAACTAGAATGGTTCATATTTTCATGAAATTGTTGAAACAGTTAGCCTGACAAAGTTTTGTTGGCTGTAGATTTTGCAGAGTTAACAACAACTAGATCAAGATCAACTTATATTCTAGAGTAATGGAAGAGGCACAAGGGAATTACAACCAGGAATGTGAAGTCAGAGGGATGGATGTCCATTTGGGCATTGAAGGAACAAACTCCAATGGACATGGAGAAGAAAGGAATGGAAATATGAATATGGCAGAGACCATTAAAAATTTGCAGAAGGATGTCCAAAGCCATAAGGTTGATAATGAAAGGATTATGAGAGCCAAGGAGTACTAAGATGAATTCAACATGAAGTTATTATAGAGCTTGAACATAATAGAAAAGAAATTGGATAAGGAGAGTGGCTCGAGCAAATCGGGAAGTCACAAGTCTCATGATGAGAAAAGAAAATCAAGAAGTGTTAAAAGACATTACCATCACTCCCCAAGGAATTCCAATTAGAGGAAGCATAGCAGCTCAAGTCCATCCCCTGTCAGGAAGCATAAGAGTTATGGGGTGGATGAACTACGAGGAGAAATGAACAAAATCAAACCTCCTACTTTTGATGGTGAGCACAAGAAGGATGAAGATGCAGAGACATGGTTGTTGGGCATGAGAA
>ML793950.1:304673-343540 GCA_009831015.1 Picea engelmannii
TTAGTTACTTGGATAGGGAATGATCCCAAGATATCTGGAAAGTCAGTATTTTGCCAACCATTCGAACTCCAACTCACCCTTCTAGAAGATTCCTTCTAGAAGGATCGAGAACTTAATCATTTTTCTCCTTTAGAAACATGTCCACACCCTAACCATTAACACAGTGCGGATAGTCCGCAATCAAGCTGAATGCAGCATGCGGAAATTAAGGATTCCCGCAGAAGAGTATATATGCAGCCTGCGAACTATTTCCAAAAATGTGATTTTGAGAAAATGATAAGTGTAACCTTCTTCTGGAAAATGTTCTTAATGAAGAGTTTGATCTTCCATCATCATGACATAATCATATTATCATCTTGATAACCAAAAATGTGGATAAAACACATAATCAACATAATTTTCAAGCAGACAAACACCGGGCATAGCATACTTTTGAGGTTGGTGATTTGGTCTACCTAAGGCTCCAACCATACAGTCAGGCTTTGATCAAAAGGAGTGGAGAAGAAAAGCTCCAACCCTGGTTCTTTGGGCCCTACAGGATCAACATAAAGGTAGGGGCAGTGGCTTATGAGATGGAGCTCCCACAGGGTAGCAAGATACATAATGTTTTCCACGTGTCATGCCTAAAGAGGGCCATTGGTCAACACATCACCCCACTTGAGGTGCTTCCACCTCTAGATGAAGAGGGGCAATTGGTACTAGTGTCGGAGGAAATATTGGAGGTTCTGGAGAAGAAAATCCACATGTGAAGCATCAAAGAATACTTAATCAAATGGAAGGATTTGCCTATTGAAGATCCCACATGGGATAATGAACAGGTGATACGGGAAACAGGTTCAGAATATATTGTGGGCAAGCAATTTCTAGCAGGGGAGACTGTAATGTCCCCCATTTCTTGATGAAGAGGTTTGGAAAGACTTAGTGGTCTAGTCATCCCCACTAGACCATAGTCTCATGCATCATGGGGAAAGGTCAACTAACTCAATGTTATATTTTGAACTTGACTTGGAAAATGGTAAAAAGGGTAGAAAGTAACTCAATGAAGAATTATAATGTTGGAGGTTGAGTTAGGAGTTGAACCTAGGGGTTAACTAACTCAACAGGGAAATAGAATGGAAGTATAAAGGAAAGGCTAAGGCGCACCTCTCACTCATCTTGGATATTATTACATTTGGTTATTGAGCTCTTGAGCACACAATTTTGAGGGTTTTGAGATTACAAACTCTAGAGAACAACTTAGTGGTGAAATATTCCACTCACCTTGTTCCAAGCTTGGTCTCGGGGATGAAATACTCCACCCACACCATTCTATAGTCTTGATAGGTTCCATCATCGATCTAGGAGGGTAGCAGGGCCATACCCTTGAGGGTTTTCCAACATGGGTGCATCATTTCATGAAGAAGAGTTTGATCCAGCCTTGTGACAGGGTCTAGAGACACTCTAGCATTTGGGTATTACTTGCAGAGCCATGTTCATAAAGTTGGGAGCATTTTTGGAGGGTTACTTCGGCTAGACTATTATATACATCTTTGGGATGGTTTTGAGAGAAGGAAGGTGCAACTGTGATTCAAATATTGTCAGTTTGAGGGGGTTACACCTCAAATATGACCCTGAGACTTATCCTAATGGCTTGTGGCAGCTCGATCTATCTTTCTATAGAGTTTCAATGGATTTGGAGGCTTCCTTCATTAGGGCCAAATTATTGGGCACTTCAGGTTTTCAGGAGGGTGCAATCTTGATAAGGGTTTCAACACTTTGGAGGGTTAAGACTTGGCATCTGGAATTTAGACTCCAGGGAGGGTTTCCAGTTTCCCTGATCTATATTTTGGTGGAGTTTGGCATCATTTGGAGATCTCCTTTAGCTAGGCCGAAATCTTGGCCTTCTCATATATTCAACAGGATGTGCTAGCAGCCAGGGGGGTTGGATGTGACACTGGTTCTTATTGTATTTGGCCTTCATTATTGATTCAAACTTTGGAGGCTTATTTTGTATTGTCGGGAGCATTTTATAGCATCTCATATGTTATCTCTTAGAGCCATCTGATGTTATTCTAGATCTGCATCCACTTTGTATCGGGTTCTTTCTTTTCATAATAATAAAGGTCAGATCAATGCTTTTGGGTTCCATATCTTGTGTACTGGTTAGATATTTTGTTTGCATTGAGTTTATCTTCAGATCTGTGCTTAATAAGTAAATATAACCCTAAGGCCAAAACTTGATAGGCCAACCTGCAAACATACACAAACAAACAAGTAAATCAGTGGTCAATCAGTGTTCCAAGCGAAAAAAATTGGCTTGGGAACATTACATTCCACCCAACCGTAGACTTGTTGCTCCATATATCAACAACAAGTCACCCCCGATTTGTGGCTCAAAATCCATAAGAAAGGGTGTCTCTATTGTCCACTCACATCCCAATATTGTAGATTTTAACCTTGTACAATATTTTTCTGCAAACATATTTTCAATAAGAACATAAAATATACAATTGCAAATACACACATTACAGAGATTTTTCCAGGGGAAAAATCTTTGTGTAATGTGTGTATTTTCCATTGTATATTTTTTGTTCTTTTATGGAAAATTTGTTTGCAGTAAAACATTGTACAAGGTGAAAATCTACATTTGGTATCAGAGCAATTATTGGCTTTAGGGGTCACCTTTGTGGCTAGGGGTTTGGCTTAGGACTATGGTAAGCCTTGTTACAATGGGATATCCATGGTATTGATTCTTCAAGTGAAAAGAAATGGCGAGAAGTTCTAAAATAGAGATCGATAAATTTAATGGGCAAAGTTTTGAGCTGTGGAAGCTCAAGATGGAAGATCTATTGGTAGACAAAGATCAGTGTATCATGGTGGATCCAGGTACTGCACTTGCAGGAACGTTAGCAGATGACTAGAAAAAGTTGGATCAGAAGGAAAATAGCACATTCTGATTGTATCTCTTAGATTCAGTATTACTGAATGTGTCAGGGGAAGCTATAGCCAAGGAGTTATGCAATAAGTTAGGAAACTTGTATCAGTCTAAGTCTCTGGTAAATAAACTGTTCCTGTGGAAGAAACTGTATAACCTGAGGATGAAAGATGGAGACTTAGTGATAGAGCATCTGAACACATTCAATACTATGTTAAGTTAATTATTATTTGTTAAGATTAAAATTTCAGATGAAGATAAGTGTATTAGTTTACTGTGCTCTTTACCAAACTCGTGGGATAGTCTGGTTGTGGCCATAGGTAGTTATACAACTACCTTGAGTTTTGATGATGTGGTCCCATCCTTGTTGTCGGGGGAGATGAGATAGAATAACATGGAAGGACATAGTACAAATGCATTATTTGCAAGAGGAGGCTCCCAAGAAAGAAATAGATCTAAGTTTAAGGGTAGATCTAAATCTCTCAAAATGTTTGTAAAGGTATGATGGAGATGTGGAAAAGACGGACACTTCAAGAAGGAATGTAGATCCAAAAGTGTTGAGAAAGTGAATGGATCTGAAGGTTCTCCCTCTACGGAAGAAAATACCTCCAAGGAAGAAGGAGGAGATGTGTACTTGGCTTCTTCAATCACACATTTAGATCATGAGGCATGGCTAGTTGACTCAACTGCATCCTTTCATATGACTCCCCACATGGAGTGGTTCTGTGAATATGAAAGGTATGATGGAGGTAATGTTTTCCTAGGTGATGACTCAACGACCAAAATCATAGGATGAGGAAAAGTCAAGTTGAGGCTCATATATGGAAGGATTAGAACACTTCATGGAGTTCTACAAATCCCATGATTGTTCTATAAATTTGATTTCTATAAGCAAAATGGACAATGCAGGGGTAAAAATAGTATTTGAAAAAGAAACCTACAGGATGGTTCGAGGAGAAATGGTGTTGTTGAAGGGAGTTTATAGTGGAAATTTGTATAAGCTGCAAGGAAGCACTATTAGTAATGGGTGTAATAGTTCCATTGTTTATGATATTGGAGCAAAATAAGGAAAAGCTCCTACAGTCTCTAGAGAAAAGGTTGTGCTATGACATCAAATACTGGGGCATATCGGAGAGAAGGGTTTTCGACTGCTACATGGTAAAGGTAGGGTTGAAGGTATGTCTAATTACTGTTTGGATTTTTATTTTTGTGAACATTGTGTATATAGGAAGAAAAATCGGGTAAGATTCCTCTCTAGTGCAACGAGGGTAGAAGGAATTTTACGGCTAGTGCACAATGATGTGTTTGGACCTATGTCGGTTCCATCATTGGGAAAATCTGTGTACTATGTCTCATTTATAGATGACTTCTTGAGGAATACTTGGATATATTTCCTCAGGAATAAATCTGAAGTCTTTGGTAGGTTTAAAGAGTTTAAGGCTCTTATAGAGAATCAAACAGAGAAAAGAATTAAGGCGTTGAGGAAAAATAATGGCATATTTATGCGGAAATAAAATTGAAGAGTTATGTAAGAAGTGAAGTATAGCAAGGCAAAATACTACTCCATATACATATCTGCAAAATGGAGTTGCATAAAGGATGAACAAGACACTGATGGAAAAATCAAGGTGCATGCTCAGTGGTGCCAGGTTAGGGAAAAAAAAATTGGTAGAGGAAGTGGGTATTGCATGTTACCTGGTCAATTGATCACCCTCATCAACACTGGATGACAAGACTCCACATGATGTATGGACTGGTAAGAAAATATCTCTCACTCATCTCAAGGTATTTGGTTGTGAGGCCTATGTTATGTTCCAAAGGAAAACATGAGTAATCTAGATAAGAAGGCTAAAAAGTGTATCTTTATTTGGTATAAAGATGGTCTCAAGGGTTATAAGCTTTGGAACCTAGAAACTAAGAAGTTTGTGTATAGTCGAGATGTTCTATTTATAGAAATGAAGGATGTTGTTAAACATGAAGTCCTACCAAGGAAGAACCAAAGAAAATAGAGTTTGAGCCAAAAGATGATGAATCTGACTCTACAGAAGAACAAGAATTAGGAGAAGAAGATCCTCATACTCCATTATTGAGGAGATCGATGCAGGAAAAAAGTCTACCGAAAAGGTATACTCCATCTTATTTCCGTTCAAATTTTTCTTTGTCTATTACTGATGATGATCCTAGAACTGTTAGGGAGGTAGTGGATTCAGAGGATGGAAAACTCTGGAAAAAGGCTATGGTTGAATAAATGACATCTTTGGATAAGAATGAGGCTTGGGATCTAGTGGAGTTTCTGAATGGAAGAAATCCCATTGGTAGCAAATGGGTATTTAAAAAGAATCTTAATGTAGAAGAAAAACTGGAGAAATACAAAGCTTGGTTAGTAGCAAAGGGTTATTCCCAGGTTGAGAGAATTGATTTTGGTGAGATTTTTTCTCTTGTTTCCAAGTTAACTTCTATTAGATTTTTGTTATTTGTTGCTATTGCATTTGTTTTTGAAGTAGAACATATGGATGTAAAGACAACATTCCTACATGGTGATCTGGAAGAAGAAATCTATATGAAGCAGCTGGAAAGCTTTGTTGTGAAGGGAAAGAAGGAGTTGGCATGTACGCTGAAAAATTCCATGTATGGTTTAAAACAATCACCAAGGATGTGGTATCAAAAATTTGATACTTATATGATGGGAGTTGGCTTCACAAGAAACAAAGAGGATCATTGTGTGTATTTTAAATTAATTGGTGTTCATTTGATTTATTTGGTATTGTATGTGGATGACATGTTGTTTATATGAAACAATAAGGAGATTATCCAAGATGTGAAAACTCAAATGTCCTCTAAATTTCACATGAAGGATCTTGGTGCTGGAAATTTCATTTTGGGCATGGAAATTAAAAGAGATCGGAAAAACAAGAAACTCTGGTCAAATCAAAGAAAATATGTCGAGACAATATTGCAAAGGTTTAATATGCATGAATGTAAACTGGTCAGGGTCCCTATTCTTGTAGGTGTAAGTTTTCTATGGATCAGTGTCCCAAGACACAGGAAGAGGAGGAGGACATGTCTCATGTTCCATATGTGAGTGTGGTTGGTAGTTTGATGTATGCAATGGTTTGTACCAGACCGGACATTGCACATGCAATGGAAATTTTGGTATATGTCAAAACCAGGAAAGGAGCATTGGACAATAGTAAAGAGGGTTTTCAGGTATTTGTGTGGCACTACTAGTTATGGATTGTGCTACCAAGGAAGACCAGGTTTGGACATAGTGTTGGACATACATGGCTTTGTGGATGTAGACTGGGATGGATATCTGGATCGTAGAAGATCTACAAGCGGGTATGTGTTTAACCTGTTTGGAGGAGCAATCAGTTGGATGAGAAAAAGACAGTCTGTAGTGGCATTTTCAACTACAGAAGTTAAATACATGGGAGCCACTCATGCAAGCAAGGAAGCAATATGGTTACAAAGATTGTGTTTAGGTATTGGGTTGGTACAACAAGATGTAATGATATATTGTGACAGTCAGAGTGCAATTTTTCTGCCAAAGAGCCCATCTTATCATTCAAGGACAAAGCATATTGATGTTCAATATCACTTTTTGAGAGACATGGTTGAAGAAAAGAAGGTGTTGTTGATGAAGGCAGACACTTTGAAGAATGTTGTAGATTCATTAACAAAATATGTGACCACCGATAATTTCTCTTGGTGTAGAGGATCTATGGGCATTGATGCCCTAGATTGTTGACAATGTAACCCTGTAACCCCCTGTATGCAAAGAAAACAACAAGTGGGAGAATCTTGGATATGTGTTATATTCTTTGCGTGACTTTGTTTTTGGGTGGTTTTTCGGCACATGGTTTTTCGTCGATGGTTTTCTATTTCCAGTTAAGGAATTAGGGTTGTTGACTAATCTAGGTCATTGGATTAGGGTTTTGGATATTGTTGGATCCTATATGTATATTGTATTGTAAACAATGTATGATGTGAATGAATATAGAATATGTTGGTCTTCCCGGTTTGGGTTTCCAGGGGAACAATATATGTGTAAAGTGTGTATTTTCCATTGTATCTCCATTTTTGGGCGGTTTTTGGCACACATTTTTTCACTGATGGTTTTCTATTTCCATTTAAGGAATTAGGGTTGTTGACTAATCCATGTCATTGGATTAGGGTTTTGGATGCCGCTGGCTCCTATATGTATATTGTATTGTAAACAATGTATGATGTGAATGAATATAGAATATGTTGGTTTTCCTAGTTTGGGTTTCCAAGGGAAAAATATCTGTGTGATGTGTGTATTTTCCATTATGTCTTTTCTGCTCTTTTATTGAAAAGTTGTTTGCAGTAAAATATTGTACAAGGTTAAAATCTACAAATATAACACATAAAAAGCTAATTTTCCTACAACAATCCCAATCAACCAACTCTCTTCCCCTCAACCCAAGGAATGGGATCCCCCTTCTTTGCACGCAATCCTTCGGGCCTTCCCACTTCCCTCTGCGGCTCTAGCACAGGTTGGACATGAATCTCTCTTGTCGAAGACTCTAGTGACTTACAACTGCAATAAGAAATTCTCGTCTGCAACTCATTTTCTCTATGGTGATTTCTTACATACAAATATCTTCTATAGGCCTAGCATCCTGCTTCTTCATGCAATTACAATTCCCACAAGCTACCCTCAAATCCCACTATGGTTGTCTTCCATCTCCAACACTCATTCCTCTCTTGTTGTAAAAAAACTACTTGTAAAAACTGCCTACAATACCCATTTGAACTTCCCTTTTACCCATACATGTTGACTCTCACATTCCCTACTATTGATTGTACTCAACCCCATGCTCTCAATAACTATGTGAGGTGACTTTTCACACCATCCTCTTACATTGATTAAATGATTGGGGCTTTGATACAATGAAAATAAAAATAGAAGGTTCATACAAAATAATTATTTTAGAAAGTGGGTTGGGATTGATATCCATGAATAACTCCCCTTTGGACTCCCCCTCTCTTGTGGAAATTTAGCCCCCATTACTTCATCCATGTCTGTCTACATGATGATGATACATTTATTTTTATTATTTTTGATATACAATGTTTACATATTACATCACTTAGCCCACGACCATATATCATATTTACATTATACAATGCTAAAATGGGGATTAAAAACAAGGATGTTACATTCCCCTCCCCTTACAATTTTCATCGTCTTCAGCGCACAACACCATACTAATATACATGTACAAAATTTATATCATAGTACTTGACACTTTCACAAGTTCACAACTCCTGCAACAACTCCAACCAATAATCTCTCATTCCCCTCAACCTGCACAACCCAAGGAAGTGTACCCCCTTCTTTTCATCACAGTCCCTCAAGCTATATCACTTCCCTTTTAGGGCTCTAGCATAGGTCAGAAAAGAAGTTTTCAAGATGTGGCTCCAGGAACTCCAACTGCCAAAATGGATCCTTGCACACTTATATTCTAATGTACATTTAGTTTTCTTCAAAAATTGCAAAAATTTGCGGGTACTCCTCCGGTATGGTATCCTCATGCTCCCACGTGGCGTCTTTAGTACCGTAGCAGGTCCACTGGACCCTTACTAGGATTATGGATTTTTTCTTGATCACTTTGAATTTCCGGTCTAGGATGCACAATGGATCCACTCGAAATTCCCCTTCATGCTCCACTTGGATCATTATCCAATCAATTACGTGGCTAGGATCAAGCACATATTTCTTCAATAAAGACACATGAAACACATTATGAATTATCATGGAAATAGACAATGCAAGGATGTATGAAATTGGGCCTATATTTTATAGAACTTCAAACAAACCATAATATATCGCTACTAACTTTGGGCAACTTCCCAATCTTAGCAAGCTCCTCTTAGCCTTTAGTTTTAAAAACACATGCTTACCCACTTTGAATTCTTTGTATGTCCTACTTTTATATGCATAACTCATTTGTATTTCATGTGCAACCTTTAAATTCGGCTTGATCTTTACCATCTTCTCTTCCATGTCCCTTAGAAATTCTAACCCAATAACGACTATGTTTGTTTTGTTATCCCAACTTACTGACATGTTACATTTCCTAATATACAAGGCTTCAAATGGGATCATTTTCAATGATTCTTGATACCCATTATTATAAGAAAATTAAACCAAATTAAGATAGTCTTACCACTTGGAAGGCTTGTCCATTACATACATTCTAAAAATATCTTCAATTATCTAGTTGGTCCTCTCTGTCTTCCCATCTGAATTTGGGTGATATGTTGTACTAAAATTCAAATGAGTCCCAAATCCCTTAAACAACCCCTTCCAAAAGTTGGAAGAGAAATTGGGATCTCTATATGACACTATTTCCTTAGGAACACCATGTAGCCTAGAAATTTCCTTCATATAAATCTCTACAATGTTGGCTTCCTTGTGAGGTGATTGGATGTGTGACCTTGGAGAAATATTCAATGGGTCTCCTATAGTATCCAACTAGTCCCATGAAGGATTTCACTTATGAAACATTATTTGACATCAATCGACTTTGATTGCTTCAGTCTTTTCAAGGTCCACTGTTATTCCATCCTCTGAGACGATGCAACCCAAATAATGGATTTTCCTTTGATCGAAAGTGCACCTGCTTAACTTGGCATAGAATTGGTGCTCTTATATCAACACATGTAGTATCATCCTCAAATGTTTCTCATGCTCCTCCTCTGTCTTGGAGTAGATAAAAATATCATCCAAGAAGACAATGATGATTTTGTCCAAGTAATCTATGAACACTCCATTCATTAGACATATAAAAGTATCTAGTTCATTTGCTAGGCCAAATGACACCACAACAAACTCATAATGGCCATGCCTTGTATGGAAGGTCATCTTGCTAGTGCCTTCTTATTTGATTCTCGCCCGATGGTAACTTGGCCTTAGGTCAATCTTGGAAAAAATCCTTACTCCCTTTAGTTGACAAAAAAACCATTCATTCGCGGTAGAGGGTACATATTCTTTATTGTGACCTTATTGAGCTGCCTAAAGTCAAGACACAATCTTAGAGCTCCATCCTTTTTCTTCACAAAAAGCATTGAGGCACCCCAAGGTGAGACACTTGGGCTTATGTACCCCTTATTTAACAATTCTTCTAGCTACATTTGAAACTCCCTAAGATTTGGTTTGCTCAATATATAGGGATTTTTGGACACCGGGGCAACTCTAGGCATTAAGTCAATAGAGAAGTCAATATCTCTTTTTGGTGGAAATCTTGACAACTCCCCAAACAAATCTTCATATTCCTTCAAAACTAGATAATCTTCAAGACTTGGCTTCTTATATTTTGTTGGCTCTTCCATATGGGCTGCATATATCTGGCACCCTTCTCTAAAACATATTTTCAGTTGCAATGCTAAAATATATCTGAAAAATATAGGTCTTGGAATATCTTGTATCATCCTTGAATTCCCTTCCTCATCAAGGCATGTGAAATCCTTGTCGTAGCAATTTAGGACAACATTATTCTTGTCCAACCAATCCATACAAAATCAAGCAATCATATAACCCAAGTGATCCGATGTTCAAATCTACCTTAGTGCTAACTCCATTCATTGTCACCGGGAGATCCTTGAMAATTTAATTGTTTTTCCTCTTGGTTCCAGTGGCTAGATGAACAACCAAGACTTTTCATGCTTACATCTCTTCAATTTAAACCTTTCAACTATATATATATATATATAAAGGATTTAAGCGACCTTGGAAAATAGACAAGAACACTACCAATCCCACATGATTGAGGTAGAAGGTAAGATATATAGAAGGTAAGATATATCTATATATCTTACCTTCTACCTCAATCATGTGGGATTGGTAGTGTTCTTGTCTATTTTCCAAGGTAGCTTAAATCCTTAGCATGATCCTACCCACATCGTCCACTATATCATCTTCTTTAATGTTACAAATAGTTCTCATCCTCTCTCCCTTGTGAGGACAATCCTTATACAAGTGGTCTCCTTCATATCCCCAACATTTTATAGGATGGTATCTTGGCCTTTTCCCCAAGGAATTTGTCATTTATGTTCACCTTGTTGTAGCTTCCCTTGTTGATATGCTTGAGAGTTGTTTCTGATGAAAGGCGACTTGAATCCCTTCTTTCTTTGATCCATCTTGCCTCTCTTGTTATCATCCCAGGCCTTTTAGAAAGTTGGCATTCCTTTGTTCCACTCATACAAATACTTATCCTTCTAATGACTTCTTCCAAAATTCCAGGCTCATCAAATTGGATTTTATCTTTGTAAAATGGTGGCATCCCACTCAAAGAACCTCCATATTTTCACCTTCTTGTCTCTGATGAAGTCCATGTACCTCAAAAGCTCTAGGAATTTCTTCTCATACTCCTCCATGGTCATATTTCCTAGCTTGAGCTCAAAGAATTCTTACATATTCTTGTCATAATAATGCTCTTAAAAGTATTGTTGTTGGAAATATATCTTGAATTGCTTCTAGGAAATTCTCTTTTCATAAATATGCTTAACCTGCTTCATTTGGTCCCACCACATGGAAGCCTTTCCTTGAAGATGATATATGGTGACCCTTGTCTCTAGGTTTGATGAGAATTATGCAATTAGAAATATTTTCTCATGCCCAAAAACTAGGCTTCAACATCTTCTCCCTTCTTGTACTCTCCATCAAATGATGGTGGCTTGAGCTACCTAATCTTCCATTGCAAAATATTTGACTCGAGCCTCCTCCTCTAATTTATGACATGTGATCTTTTGGTCAAGTTTCCTAGTGAATGATGATGTCTACTAACACTCCTTGATTTCCTAGATCTCTTTTGATCATGCCTCCTGCCACGAAAATTAGATGTTGCTACTTTATTTGCATTGGCTGCTTGGTTTGTGCCAAAATCTTTATTAACTTTTCTCTGCAATATATCCAAACTCTCTAGCAACTGAGTGTTAATATAATTCTTCTCCTCCTAAGTTGTTATCAAACTTCCATCATCTTCTCTATAAATACACACTTATTTTTGCAAACTTCTCATAGCATCAACCAACTCCACATGCTCCATGCTGCTTCTATGTCCATTGGAATCAATTTCTGAATTTCACGTGCTGATATGTAAACCTCTAATATCATCTTCTTGATTGTAAGATCCATGGGTATCCTCCATATCTCTAGTCCTCATATAGGAACCAAATTGTTTTTCATGTACCTCTAATTCTGCAAGAAATGTGCATGAAACATTGATTATTAGAATTATGCATATTGTAAATTTGTCATTAATTAAGATATTTGCCCTTCTTTGCATTGATTTTTTGAAGAACATTGATATCGTAATCAAAATTTCAAGATTTGAAATATATTATATTTTGAATTATATTTCTAATGACTATGCTTATGTCTTAATCTGATTTTTGAGTTGAAATTTATGGCTTTCCAAAATCAACAGTTTCACCCTTTTTGCACATGTTTCACTAGTACCCATAATCTTAAGGGCTAACTTCTACCTCTTGTAGAAACAAATATGGCGAGAACCAATAATTTTTTTTATATCGAGCATTGATAGTATTCTTGATGATGAATACACAAAAACTGTCATATTTAGGATTTGATCCTTCATGCAACCTATGGATCAATCTAGATTCAAAATTTTTGTCCTTTTGCATTTCCTCGAGACTAAGAATTTTTACCCAAAAATGACTATCTCCCAAACAGAGCAAAACTGGAAAAAAACTCCCTCAAGAAAAATTATTAGAATTCATGAGTAGATAAAATTTTGACTAAATAAAATTTTCTAGATTTGTGATCTCCGGTCTCTTTTCCTCCAAAGATTTCAAAAATCCCCAAAAAGTGCCCGAGAATAGTGGATTTTGCTTAGTTTTGGCATATTCACTCCAAACCCTTTTGAATTTTTTCAAAGGCCCAACTAGGTATCTTCATGCCAACTTTTTGAACTCCCTATAAAAAGTTCACAATTATCTGGGCCTCTATTACTGATCGTGACCCAAATCTTTAAAAACCATTATTTTGTGGTTTTTGAAAACTAGAAGTAGAACTCAACAAAGGCCCTCACTCAAACATTTGTAGCTTTCATTACTACAGACATACCCTTTAAATTTAACCTAATTATGATTTTTTATGCTCCTCTTACGGCCAAAACATTTTTTTGGCTCCAGACTCTTGTAAACTTATCTATTTTCTCCTTCCCTTTTCTCATTTTGTTTCTCCTCCTCTCTTCTTCTTCTCTCCTCTTCTTCCCTTCTCTCTTTTTCTTTCTCTTATCTCCTTATCTTCTCTCTTTTTCCTATATCGGTGAGATTTATATTTCTTCCTCACTGACACACTCTTATTTATCGATGATGAAAGAACTTTTCTCCTTGCCCATACACTCTTCTTTATCGACAATAAAATATATTTTCTCCTCGCCGATGTTTCGACGCCAAAATATATCTTCCTTATCGAATTTTTGACACCAAAATATATTTCTTTGTTGATTATTTGACGTTGGAATATCTTTTCCTCACCCACATTTCTTGACGGGATATTCCCCCCATGACTTTGGGTCAATTCAGAGCAGATCAAGACTAGATTCAGAAGACTGAAATCTTCCCTCACAAACAAATGTGCAAACCGAAAAATAACTACTTTTCATTATGACAGAGTAGGGAAAGAGAGAAGGAGAAAGTGTGCACCTTAAACCCTTCATTTGATGTCAACCCTTGCTCTTACTTTTCAAAGCAATCTTGACCTTTGTCAGAACAATCTTGGAAAATGAAATCAATACAAATGGTGCAACAAGGTAGTTAAGTAACCAAGTAGCATATATATCATGTGTTATATCCAAAACAAGTATGAAAAATGATAACATAAAATATTGCAATGAACACAAAATTGGAGGGAAAGAGACCTCTTCTATTAACACCAAATATCAAAGTTAGTTACAACCTAACTCGCTTATGGCACTGCTTCGAAGCCAACCTCTTGGGTTCCTCCACAGATCCCTCAAGCATCTAATCAATGAGGAGTCTCTTCCTTAGATAGCCCAACAAGGATAAGGAGACACCTTATGACTATATAAGAAGGAAGAAACATTGGAAAAGGAGTTTCCAGTTTGGGGGATGATACTCAGAGGATAAAAGGAATAGGGAAGCTTGCTAGATTTTAACAGCATAACCTTGCAGCAAAAGACTTGTCCTCATTCTATCCCTCAATGGTGATTTTATATCTTCCTCATGTGATTAGGGAAGTTGGAATCCATTTTGTATGGGCACGGGGACGTTTGGAAACGAGCCCAACTGAAAAAACTTCCTAAAAACTCAAAATTGTTTTATTTTTCATTATTTTTGAGGGAATCTGTGGGTTTTACACTAAAAAGTCGCAGATGTCCGCGCTTTGCATCAAAAGAACCTGCGGATATGTGCAAAAGACATGTTTTTAAGATAATTTGGACGAGGCAAGTTGGGAATTTTTCTAGCAAGCCAAGGGAAAGGATTAGGCCATGACACAAATGCGTAGGTGTGGAATTTTTTGCTATAACAGATGCCCCCTAATGTGTGAGGTAAGAAGGGAAAAGTGATGGCCAAAATACATTACAAACTCTGAGAGGAGAGGATTTATTGAAGTAAACCCATGAAGGTTCCTGAACAACTGATCCAAGAACAACAACCATCAACAGACATCAAGTAAGAGTATAATTTTCCCAATTTGGGCATACCCATGCTCAGGAGTGATAGGAGCATGGTTTCCAAATCAAGTATACTACAGATCCATGATATATGTGAAATAGAGATAAAGTCCATGGCCACAAACAATACACGGTGGATCCATGTGACATAAATGAGGTAGTAAGCATGGCCACTGTTGTGAGTGGGAAATCCCTCTACGGACTAGCACTTAGGGTTTAGTTATGCATGCAGAAAAGACCTAAAGATTTCTACTTTCTACCATCATCCCAGACATAATCCCCATTATTCTTAAGCAAATACATAGTTTAGAAGATCAAGTGAGCATACCTTATTTCAGGCGTTTGATGTAGATCCTTCCTCACGCTTGATCACTTTTTGATTGCAACTCTCCTCCCAAGGCTGACCTGCATTCACACAAAACAAACAACAAACTCCACATGCATTTGATATATAGATTAATGGGTTAGAGATTCAATAAACAAGTATGCAATAAACCATGAAAACCTCATATGGTGGGACAGGAAAAGTATTTCTTTATTATTAACTTCAACAAATCAACTTACAATGATGAAGACGACTGCTGCTCCACGAACCTGGTCTTGGGCTCCTCTTCAACTGTCCTCCAAATTCTTTGCTCTATCTTTCTCTTTGCCCAAGGAAGGCTAAAGGGTTGGGAAAAAGGGAATGCACAATTAGGTATAGTTTCTTTACTATGATTCTCCTCCTCCAAATGAGACCCCTAACCCTTCTTTTATAGGCTAGAAGAAGATAGGTATTTGGATGAACCATCGGTCATGCATGGCCATAAGGTTTAGTTAACTCACCCAAAGCTGTGTGTTTCGTCGACAACTTTCCTTTTTTCATGATTTTGTAGGTACACACAGACTATTTTGGGTCAGCGAGCATGTACACGCATGCAACAATAGAGCAGGGCGCGTGGGCCTTTATAAAAAGTGTTTTTAAGAAGAGTTGTTTAGCAGTGCTTTGGAAAAGAAGGAATCTGAGATGGCCTGATGCCAGGCAAGCATGTCTGGTGCAAATTAGGGTTATAACATATGCCCCATAATGTGTGAGGTTAGAAGAGCATCTGATGGCCAAAATACATTAACAATCTTTACTGATGTGCCGAACAAGTGAGCCTAGGGACCAGAAATTGGGAGGCACCGTCTGCAAAAATAACAATTGTCTCACCAAGGCGGGCATACCCATGCTCGGGATAGAATAAAATCATGGATACCAATCAAATACACTGTAGATCCATGTCATATAACTATATAAAGTGTAGCCATGAACAATGCACAACGAAGCTACATCGAAATCAAAAAGATATACATGTAGAGTATCCATCTTCTTAGAAGCTGATAAGGCCTAATGGATGGAGATGAGGTCTTCAGAGCTTGAGCAACAACTTCAAAATCTTCAAAACTTAGGTAGGAGTGTAATATGAGTGTACGAATTCACTACCCAGAGGTCTTCGATGGCTTGTCGGTCATGGACTAGAGAATCTTGATGATCAGACTGAAGGCTTCATTGATTTCGAACAAAGACTTGATTGGACATTCAGGATGGCTAGGTATGAGGGCAAGAGACAATTCGCAAAGGGGCCGACTCAAGCTTGGTAAAAACTTCCCTTGGACAACAACACGAAAAATGATGAGACTCGAGCAGCATGGCACTAATCATAATTTTACGAGGCAGGTGGCAATGCAAACTCTCCATATGTTTGGAAGAATAACCAAACGAAGGAGGACACAACTCTATGTAGTGAGAATAGCTTCCTAAGGTCGTATTAAATCCCATAGTTTGACGAACAAACAAAAAGATGTGCTTTATCCAAGGGCGACTTATTGTGCTTCCAATAAAGAAAATACTTTTCCCTTCCTCTTTTTGGGGTATATTTGATTTTTTTTTGTCCTTTTCAATGATTTTGGAAAAAAGAATAAAAGAAAGTTATGTTACAATGGAGGAACGAATGTTACAAACATACAAGTTCAAGGCGCAAGGACAAGACTGATGTTAAGAGAAATGACACTAGAGAAAAATCCTCCGGGGGACAAAGGTGTTAAGACGTAGAGGCAAAGTGCTACAAGGCTTGCGTATAAGGTATGTTTCAGATGGTTCAGTTGAGAGAAATATGGAGCCGACATTTAGACCAAAGACGCAGGTATGTAAACGCGGTTAACAAAACACACAATGGTAATGTCCTTCGATGTAATTTTAACGAGCCCAGAGAAGGTAAGCTCAGTTGTTTTTCATATTTAGAGAGTCTGAAAAAACACAAAAGGAGACTCCATTGGGGCACCTTTTTCGAAGGTAGTCTAGTCGGTTCGAAAAAGGGGTAAACTAGCATCGACAAGACATCTATTCAAAACCATTTTAACGAGTGTGATAAAGACAAGATCACTCGGCCATTTTTTCATTTTTAAGGAGTCTGAAAAAAGCTTAACTATGGACTCCGTCAGGAATGTTCTTCTGGACCAGTTTAACGAGTGTGAAAGAATAAGGTCACTCGATGATCTTTTCAATTTTATGGAGTCTGAAAAGAGCTTAACTATGGACTCCGTGGGGGTTCCTTTTTCGTAAATTTAGTCCCCAAGGCCCAAAAAAGGGTTAAAATGATACCTGAGAGTACTCTTCTAGAGAACTGAAGTTCCATAGAGTATACCTTTGTTCATACAGTTGACCGTCTAGACCGAAAAAGGGGAAAACTACCGCCGGACAGACTTGTCTTCAAATTTCAGTTTAACGAGCGTGAAATGCCACAAGATTGATCGACGATCTTTTCATCTTTAGAGGGTCTAAAAAGGGCTTAAAAGAAGACCCGTTATGTCTTTTGGGAGTCCTGAGGGTGAGGTCAAGAGTGAAAAAGAATCATGCAAATGAGGCTCAAACTCGTAATTAGGAAAAACAACAAGGACTCCCAAGCCTACAGTGATCAGAGACAGCATGGACACCATAATACAACCAGGATCTACCTAGGGCATCCATGTTCTGGTAATCTCTACCACCAACTCGTGACACTTCTAAAGCAACAATGATGATTCTGTGTCACAACCTGATGGGATCGATCCTATGGCAAAGCAAAAAAGACAATGAGATACAAAAGTCAAGGTAGAAACGTAACCTACATGCTCAAGTTGATCATCTGAAATTTTTCCACAGACTGTCAAAAGTTACCCAAAACTCCAAACAAATGTCCCAATACCCGATCATACCCCTCCAATGCAACTCCTGAATCACACTAAATGGTTTTTGTTTTAAAGAAAATGATAAGGGGGGCCAAAAAAGTGACAAAAAGAGGCCAAAAAGTCTATAAATAGAAGCTGACAACTCTTTATCACCATTGTTGATTTGGAAATTGACTCCGGAGCCAAAAAAACCCCTTTGATAAAAGTGGTGATTACAGGAGCTACAGTGGACGAAACGACCATCTGTCTGGACCAAGTAAGTACAAACTCTCTTATCTTGCAATTTAAATCTTTATTTTTTCTTTGGGTTCCATGTTTTGGGGGGGCATCGACCTTCAAAAGGTCGGCCCTAGGTCCATGTGGTTTGTCTTAGGACAGGTTGCATGTACATTCGGGCAGAGTAAACACTGCATAGGTATACACACGACTGTTAGCATTACAGCCCGCGTGGACCCCCTTATTCAATGAAAAAAGATTAAAAAACAAGGGTTAACCCTCCTGAACCTTGGTGTTTTGTAGGATGTATGTTCACTGGAGAGAAAGAGAGCATGAGGAGGTTAGTGAGTTGGTCGAGGAAGACCCCAATTCTATGGATGCCTTGATGCAATGTGGGCTGCTCAAGTTCTTCTTATGTCCTTTTATGCGGGCACAACCTAGGCTACTGAATGCCTTGGTTGATTATTGGCATCCGGATGTAGAGGCGTTTATGTTAGAGGGGCAGTCACTGGTGCCCATGACAGAGGATATATATTTTTTGACTGGCCTCTCCATGAGAGGGGAACCAGTCAACTTCCGGACATTTCCTTCAGGTCGCATAACATAGCGGAATTGATAGGACTTTACTGTGAGGCTGGTACAGACAGCTCGAGCTCACAGGTGCCCATAAGCAATATTACTGATTTATCGCTGCAGGCGATTGTGTTTCTTATTGGGTGGATTACTAGTTCTGCGCCTCTACATCAGACGTCCCGTGCACAGATGAATTGTGTAGTCCAGTGCTTAAATGCACAAATATTTGACTAGAGCACAACATTGTTAGATTGTATGAAGAGGTAGTTGACAGATTTCCAGTCGTGGACACATAGGAACTTTGGGTTTGGGACCATTCTATGCTCTTTCTTCTTTGAAAGAGTTCTGAGCTTCAGTCCTTGAATAGTGGTATGAGGACATCAAGCCTCTCTTCCTGCAGTTTGTAGATGGGCAGTGTTACTACCACAACAGGGTGGTGGAAGGACCAATGAGTCCTTCGATGATGATTTCTTCGCTTGGTTGTCGTGACAGATCCCAGTCATAGAGGATTACCCCTATGCTAGGATTGATTTCTCGAGAGATCCTGAGATACCAGTACCTTTTGGTGAGGAGCGAGGAGAGATAGGTAAGTTTACTTCATTGTTTTGTTGTTTTTTGTTTTTGTGAAACATATGTAATTTTTATGTTGCTTTTGTTATATATCATTTATTTTTATACTAGAGTATTTGACCGATATGTGTTTGTTGTGTGCAGATGTGGGACCAATGCGACCTATGGACTATGCGAGGAACAAGCGTCGTCCTTGGCTAGGGGCCGCAGGGGGACTAGCAACATCAAGAGATCTTCCAGCCGGGGAGGCTGAGAGGGTGTTGAGACGAGTTGAGCGGAACTTTACTGCGCTCACTTGCATGGTCCCTATGGCAGAGATTGAGGACCTGCCCCCATCTATGCAGCCTCATGTAGTGGGGGCACCACGGATGTGGGTCTGATTGTTTCAGCGTTTGGAAAATGTTGTTGATCAGTACAACAGGGCCCACAGGCCCTGACCTTAGTTAGACTTTTCACATGTCAAGAGCACTACTTGTATATATTTTTTGAGGGCATAATCCCCGTGACTCGTTATTGGTCATATTTTTGAGGTGCTTGCATCCACCTATGTACTCTGGTGACTATGATGTTATATATGGATTTGTATGTATTTTTGTGGCTTATGGATCATTTTTGCAGAAAATGTATTTACATGTTTATGTGTATGTCTTTTCATATGTGTGTAAGATGCCAATCTAAAATTTGATTAGCTAGAGTATCTGTAATTTGGTTTAAACTTATAGGAACATGAAAATATGTAATATAATCAAAGCTTCATTCTAAGAGACGTACCCTAAGGAATCGTTGGTGTAAAGTCGAATCATGAACACAATAGATTCTATTTAACTAAGACACAACCAGTTGAGCGTCGAGATAGACCCGAAGATGAGAGATACCAAATGACAAGGCGTCACGAAGCAACTCAATTACTGCACTATACTCAGCGAAATTATTTGTGGTGTCACCTAAGCATATACCTCTGGAAGATAATAACTAGCCTCGAGGTGAAAAAATTACCCAAGCTGCAGAGGCAAGTCTTCGAGTGTGCCGGCTAGCACTGTCTGCGTACCTAATGAACACCTCAGATTCACTTGACATCTTCCACAGTGACGAAAGATACATAAAAAACAACACATCCATAACACTAAAAGAAACTAGAAAGTAATAGTACAAAGACTATACATATGTTACAAAAAGTTACCCATGGTGACCTGCCTATGAGTAATACTTCTTGAGGTAGAGTCCATTTCTAAGCTCTGCCAAAGCATTCCCTTCAAAGTCAACCAGATGATAAGCACCCTTTTTTAGAACCTCTTTTATGATGAAAGGTCTGAACCACATGGGTTTAATTTTTCCTGCCCCCAGGGGGTCCTTATCTTGGTCATAGACCAGGACAAGGTCGCCTTCAGTCAAAATCTGACGACGAATGGACCTATCATACTAACACTTGAATTTATGTTTGTGAGCCTCGTTGGCGAGGTCCGCATCACGACGTTGCTCATTGAGCTGCTCAAGGTATAATAACCTCTCTTCAAGTGGAGAAGTGTCTGGCAATAATTATACTGCCAACTTTAGGGACAAGATCTGACATTCAATAGGCAAGACTACTTCCAGCCCGTAAACGAGTTGAAAAGGTGAGAAACCGGTTGCAGTTTTAAAAGATGTTCGGTAAGCCCATAATGTCGAGTATAACATCAAATGCCAATTTGACTTGGCTAACTTGATCGTTCATTGTAGGATGGTCCTGAGAGATTTATTCACAACTTCCACCTGACCATTTGCTTGGGGGTAGTAGGGTGACGAATGTTCCTATCGTAACCCAAGATTTGACATTAACTCAATCATCATCTGGTTCTGAAAGTCACTGCCATGGTCAGTGACAATCTCCCTTGAGATGCCAAACCTTGCTATTATCTAGTTGAATAAAAAGAGAGTTGCAGTCTCTCCATCATATTTAAATGTTGGCATAGCTTCGACCCACTTCGTGAAGTAGTCTATGGCTACGATGATGTAACAATGCCCTCTTGCTAAAGGAGGGTTGCATGTAGTGTAATCAATCCCCCACTTGGTGAAGGGACCAACTATAATGATAGGAAACATGGGAGCGGGATGTACTCTCATCTTCTGAGAGAAGATCTAGCACGGGTGGCACTTCTTGACCGATTCGATACAATCTTTGATTAGTGTCGGCTAGAAGTAACCTGCTCGTAGAATATTTTGGTCTGTTGCCAACCCAGACAAATGACCGCCACATGCTCTGGTATGGCAATCGTTAAGAACAATAACTGCTTCTTCATGAGTGAGACATCGGCACAGGATCCAGTCTACACCTCTTCGATACAATGTAGCATCGAGTACGAGATAATTCTTAGCCTGATGGCATATGCGTCGATGCTCATCATGAGAAGTAGAGGTGGGGCACTTCAAATTCTAGAGATAGATAAGTATATATCCGTACTAGGGATCTGAAGAGGTGATCAAAAAAATATCTCCTGATAGGCGACTCTTCGGGCACAAAATCCCCTAACTCAACCGGAAGTTCCAAAATAAGTTCTGCGAAGACCAGTGACTTTTTGGATTTCGCTGAAACGAAATCTAATTCAAACTCCTGTAGGACGACTATCTATCTACTGATCTTTCCGTCTATTACCCGTCGTGTCAACATGTATTGGAATGGATTCACAACAACAATGACGGTGGTCTTGCGAAACAAAACATAATGACAGAATCGTTGAACAGCATGAACTGCTGCCAATGCAAGTTTTTCGATATGAGAATAATTGAGTTCTGGTCCTACGAGGCCTTGGCTTAGGTAATAAATCACATATTTTGATAACAAGTCATCCTCCTAAACTAATACCATGCCGATGGTTGACTCTACTGCAGCCAGGTATAATAAGAAATCTTTGTTATAGTTAGGTGGCCAAAGTAAAGGGGCAGTCATGAGGGCATGTTTCAATGCGTCGAAAGAGCGTTGGGCGACATCGTCCCAATGAAAAGGAACTTCTTTCTTCAGTAAGTGCATAAATCCCTTTGTGATCTCAGCATAGTTGGCGATGTCTTAAAATTTTTTCCTTGCCCTGTAGACTCTGAAGTTGAAGGATTGTGCGTGGGGGGGGCAATTGAATTATTGCCTCAACCTTGAGAGGATCGACCATGATCCCTGTTGTTGATACTATGAAACCTAACAAACATCTTGATGTTACACAAAAGCAGCACTTGTTTGGATTCAAGCGAATTCGGAAGTAGCGACAATGCTCTAAGATAAGTCAGAGGTGTGTGGGATGATCTGTTCTCTTGTGAGATCGAGATGCTAAATCATCTAAATAGGCCTCGACTATATGCTTGAGGTCATGGAAAGCAAAAGACATGGCCCGCTGAAAGATCGCTCTAGCATTTTTGAGACCAAAAGGCATCTTACGATACGTGAATGTACCCCATGGACAGATGAATGTCATTTTGTGCTGGTCTTCGGGTTTGATTTGTATTTGGTTATATCCTAAAAAACCGTCCATGAAAGAGAAGGCCTCGCAACCCGCACATTCATCATTTATCTGGTCGATGAATGGTGTGGGAAAATTATCTTTGGGACATGCCTTGTTCAAATCACAGAAGTCTATACATACACGAATCGTACCTTGTTTTTTATTGACCAGCATGAGGTTTGACACCCATTGGGTCAAATGGATAGGATAGATAAAACCGACTTTTAGCAGTTTCTCAACTTCAACCTTAATGGCTGCTGCTTTCCTGGGGTTAAATAGACGAAGCTTCTGTCGGATAGGCTTGGCATCTGGATAAGTTGTGATTTTATGTTCGACTATTTTTGGATCGATGCCTGACATTTCCTCATAAGACCAGGCAAAAACGTCAAAGAATTATTTAAATAGATCTGTGTAGATTTGAATCTCTCCGCGGGATTAGTTAGCTCCGACAAAAACATTCTCCACGACACCAGGGGTTCTAGAGATATTGATCAGTATGGTTTCAGCAATGGTTTCCATATTACCCTCAACATAGACCTCGTGTGTAGCTAAGGGATTAATAGGACAAGACCTATCTCCAGTCATAGTCAAGGTGAATTCTCTGGCCTTGATTCTGCTTAACTCTTGGAGGAAGTATGATCTGTGATGAAGATCATCCCAGGGTTTGTCCAGATTAGTCATTGCTTCAATTATTGCTTCGTCTGACGGCAAGACTAAGTCTAACAAATCGGTGTCAGTGAGAGAACCTTGGGCCCAAATAGGTTCTAGAAGCGGATCTAACTCTTGTGCAGGAGTTGGATCTGGGTTGGCTAAAGATTGTTGGACTAAAGAGTACGCTACTTCAGCTATGGACAATGGCATGGACATGCCCGGATGCCCTGTTGCCTCCATCGTGGCCGATGGGGAAGGAAGTATCCACATATCAATGAAGTAAGTCGTGCGAAATGACGAAACTTGGAAAATCTCAACCTTATGGTGGTCGGATATGAACTTGGCGTCGCCTTGAGGGGGTGGGTAATCAAAGGTACCCATCAAATATGGGCACAAACCAACCCCTACGTTGAGTATACCTGGTTGAGGATTATCAATCATTGGGACTGCAGACACCCCCAATGAAGGCTCAGGTCTGGAGAAAGACAATTGATCAATGGTTACAATCCGGTCCTCGTGTGGAAACAACAAGACCCAAAAAACTGTAGCAACCACTGCTTGCATGGCATAAGTCCAACTCCTTCCTAACAAGAGATTGTAGTCGAGGCACGCATTGACTACTTCTACCTCAATGCACATGGTCTTCCCTCCCAATTGCATAGGAAAAGAGGGAATGATACCATGTGGTCGGAACAAACGACCATCGAAAGCAGTGAGAAGAGTAGGTGACGGAGACAAAACAGGCTGGCCAATGGCCTTCCAACATGACAATGACATAACGCATGTCGAGGCGCCCTCATCAACCACTGTGCGGAAAATATTTCAAGTAAAAGTTTTCATGGAGTGAGCCACTACTATCTGAAATGCTACGTGGTAAGGCGGACAAGGTTTTAAGTCGGCTGTATCTAGCATGATGGTACCCGGATTACAAGTCTCAGTAGATCCTAAAGTGGTTAATAAAGCTTTCCTCTAGGAAGGGCAACTTTGGAGGAGCTCCAAAGCGGACATCACACAAGGGGTTTGAGACCAATCCTCCACCACAAAATAGTTCTGGGCGGCCCTTGCATTTGGGTTGTGAGAAGCTTTTTTGAACACACCTTTTGGGATGTGTGTCATTGTTTAGCCCAAAGTCTTCTCAATCTGTAGAGGAAGAGATGGGAGTTCAGCTTCTTTTCCCTTCTCAGAAGTACTTGGTTTACTGTATTCATGCACCCTAGTCGATATAAAAGCATCGCCCTTCATCATATATACATTTGCGGATGTGGGATTGTTTGAAGACGGAGAGGGTCCTTGATTTCCCCCTTCCACGCTTGTAGAGGCTTGGGTTAGGTTTTGACCATGCTGAAATGGATTGGTTAACACAATAGGCTTTTGCTGTGTCACAAAATTTTGGGCCTCAGTAAGCCGAGGACATAGGTGAGTCGGGTGGTCTTCCACACAAAGGTTGCACAGATGCCTCACCTTTCGTTTCTCAGTGTTTCCCCCACTAGCATTATCAATGGGTTTCTTATCCCCCTTCCCCTTCTTTCGTTGTTTTTTCTTTCCTTCAAGCTGTTGGGTGGCCTTTGGATTTGTTGATTTCACTGTGTTTACATCCGATGTTTTAGTAGGTGGAGTAGCCAAAACGGTAGTTTGGTTGGCCGTTGTGTGTTGTATAGACAATTGTTGCAATTGCTTCATCAGTTGCTCAGTGGGCTTTGTTTGTGCTGAACCAACAATACCATCGGCATGTGGTCCAACTCTCTGTATGGTTTTATCAAGTATTGAGTGTGGCACATCTGGCAAGATCTCATATAATAAACTAGACTGAGAATAGATGAGCTCAAGTTGTTGAGCTCTCATGATGGCGTCTTCTTCAGAAAACACTCCTGATGTCACGACGTCTTTGGATAACTGTGGGACCAAAGACTTAAGGAACCACTCAAGAAGGAATGTTGGTGGGACTGGTACCTTAATTAAACTCTTTCGATGTCTCCATTCTCGGACGTGATCAGAGATATGGTCTTCTTTTGTCTATGCGAAATTGGCCAACAATTTTGTGCCAGCGTCGTATCTCACAGGTAATTGGAAATGGTTTAGGAAGGCCATTGACAATTAGCCGAAGGAAGAATATCTTGAGAGGTCGAGCTCAATGTAACATTTCACGGCACTCCTAATAAGAGTATGTTGAAACAATCGCAACTGCACGGAGTCATATTTCAACGAGTTAGATGAGCACCAAAGGTGGAAGGTAGTCACATGATCGAATGTATCTTCGTTCGGTTTGGCTTCGAACTTTGGTATGTCTGAAGGAAACTTCGTCGGCATAGGGGGCCAATGTGGATCGTGACAGATAGGGTCATTCAACAACCTTGTCAAGTCTGGCAAATGCAAGGTTTCCAGGAAAGGTAGTTTGGGTTGTTGGTGATAACTTGGGAAAAAGGGACCTAGAGTTTGACTGGCACCAGGTTGCCAGGAAAAGTTCGGCTACTAGCCTGGGTTATGGTAAAAACCATGGCCATGACCAACATACAAATTCTGCGTGTGAGGAGACATCATCGACTGATTCCCAAAATAGGGCGTAGATGGATGGGCATGCATTACATTCAGAGGACTTTGGGAAGGGTTGCCCCATGTCGAACCTGTGGGGATAGGCATAGTACCTTGTCCGTGGTTCCATTGACTATGGAAAGAATTTCCCCAGATCGACATTCCTGATGAAGGAACGGATCCCTGTCAAGAATTCCAAGGCCCTGATGCGGAAGAAGTTCATGGGTTTGCCCCCTATGCAGGAATAGTGCCCTGCATAGGAATAGGTTGTCCGAAATCGGGGTTTCCCCCAATTGGGAAAGAAGATGACGAGAAGGCGTTGTTATCAAATGCACCGAACAAAGAAAACGATGTCGAAACTACCGGCATATTATGAAAAGGCGATCCTTGACTCCTTGCTCCAAATAAACTATGATGTGCAGGTGGCCCGACGGATTGTTGATGCGTGCCACCGAGTGAAGGGGACGAAGGAGGTATATGACCTCCCCCGTAAGGGAAATCATTAAAAGGAGCTGAAGTGCCCCCCATGTGACCTTGCAGAGGAGCGTTAGAGCTCCCTGCCCCCAAACCTAAAGTCCGTGAAGTGGAGTAGGAAAGTACAATACTTGTACCTGAGCTAGGCATCCCGTATAAGAACAAGGGGCCTATCGCACTTGGTAGAAAAGGGGTTGCGGCCGCCACCATAGATGGGATCAGACCACTGTGAGAGGTAGAGGCGGTCGAGACCATGGTGTCTCGGACGAGTGACGGTGGGTTAGGAGGTGGAAACTCTCCTGTGGTGACAACCATAGTGGGAATTGAAGAATTCCCACAGGGAATGACAATATTTGTTTCCATTGTTGCGTGCAACACTGTCTAGCACTCATAAGGGTGAATCAATATAATGATGGGTGCCAAAAGATCAGTGGTTGGAGTTTCAAGTGGACCAAGAGCTTTCGCTCCAAAGTCTAAAATGGTTGTTTCCTTCGGATGTTGGTCAGGCACAATTTCTTGTGACTCGGTCACTTCAAAAGACCCTTGTTGATCTAGCTTTCACCTTAGTGGTGGCGGGGGTGGCTCCAATGTAACCGGTGATAGGCCTAGAAGCCTTCGTGATCAGTGGAGCTCGTGATATTCCACTGTGTAAGAATATCAAAGACACATTAAGGATGTCTATTCGTTCAAAAAACAAAACACACTAAAAAGTCCCTATAAGATAAAACAAGCAAACACTAAACTAATTGGAAGAACAGTTACAACAACCAACACTAGAGCAACTTACTGGTGCAAGTGCAACTCGAACACGGAAGCACCCTTCGGGTATACTCTGTAGAGCATGGCCCGATGTCTGTCCTAGGTACCGTGGTATACCCCCGTAGTCACCTGTGTATGTCCCTAAAAAGATAGGCAACTAGGTTGCCAGCGCACGAACAACCACCAGGCAAGTACAATCGGAAGTCGGGTAGACCACAATGAGTAGGGTATCGAGCCTGAAACCTGTCAAGGGTATCAAAAGCCAGTGGTATGAAAGACAACTGAGGACCTCGTACGGATTTGAGACTCACAAAGCTCCGTGGAAAATGCAATCGACGAAATCCCAAGACAATTCCTCTATATGTGTTCTCCACTATGATTGGTCCAGCTTTGGAGGGGTTATCTCCGCTACTTTCCCACACACAACCACATGTTTATCCCCTGTGTTAGAGAGGAGTCCCAAATAAATTTCACGATACTAAACTTTGACACTCCCTAACTCAGACTCCAATGTTTTATTTTAATGGCCTTGAAGAGTTTCCTCTCCAACCTAATTCAAGGCCCTAACCCTAAACTAGTTGGTTGACCCTACAAACATAAAAAGTCTAATGAATTTTAGATTTAGCGTTAATTTTTATGGCTTGTCTTAAGTCAAAGGTTATGAAATTGAAACTAGTGATGTTTGAAAGATGAAAGCAAAATAAGCAGAAAGTTGGAAACAAAAACCTTTACTTCACTTAACTCTTAAACAACTTTTCAAACTTAAAATTTTTTCTAAGATCTTTGAACAACAAACTCAAAGCAGGATTTCACTAGACTACGAGCTACTTATGATCTAAGTAAACTGTCAAGAACTTATGAAAGCAAAGACTTTTCCCTGGTTACTAATGCAAAACAACACTTTTTAACCAACAAAGAAATAAAAGATTTTTTTTTATTTGAATGCTCTCAAAGCACAAAGGAAAAATATCAACAAGTCAAAACCAAGAAAACTTTTTGGCCTAAGCATAGATCGCAAAGAGTCACTTTAGAAAATCACAGATAAACAAATTAAAAGTGGACTCTCAGACTTGTCTAAAAACCCTATAACAGAAAATTTTTGAAGAAAACTTCTAAATGAAAAAAGAAAGCTATTGTTGTGATCAAACCTAAGTCATTGACCGCTATGACAGAGACCCAAACCTAAGAGGTATAATTCTTGTCAAAAGAAAGGATGACTGCCTTACCTTCAACAAAAATTCTTTTCACGGGCACACTACGGACAGTTCCACAACAAGCGTGTGCACACGAGCTATGTAAAGTCAGAGAGCGTGTACACACATGCTGGCCTTATACAAGTCGTGTGTATATCTGAAACTCTGAAACAAATAAAAATCCAAGCAAGCCAACCCAAGCAAAGACTACTAGTACTGAGAACCATAATCTCTTGAAGACTCAGACACTTACTTTAAACAGGAAAATAAAACAATTCAAGGAAAACTTCATAGAACAAACCAATCCGAGGTGAAACCTAAGCTATAGTCTGCAAACAACAAAGACTATAAAGAGTTTCAGAAAACCCCTGAGAAGGACTAATTCTGACAGGGGAGAGGATGACTTCCTCTTTAAAAGAAATTTTCTGGAATCATACATGCGACTGTCACCTCCTCAACTAGCGTGTACTCGCAGGCTGTGAGAATGCAGGGCATGGGTACACGCGTGCAGACCTTATACAAGCCATGTGTACCTCTATGGATCTTGGAAAAAAATATTACAGTCAAGCAAAGAAACATAGATAACTGGTATGGAAGACCAGAATCTCTGTTAGCTCAGACTTTTGCAGAAACTTTAAAAACAGGAAAATGAAACCAATTCTTAAAAATACCCAAAAATATCCCCAGGAACCCTAGAGATCTCCCCAGTATGGCCACCAATTCTATTGTGAGTGGGAAATCCCTCTATGGACTAGCACTTAGGGTTTAGTTATGCATGCAGAAAAGACCTAAAGATTTTTACTTTCTACCGTTGTCCCAAACCTAATCCCCATTATTATTAGGCAAATACATAGTTAAGATGATCAAGTGAGCATACCTTATTTCAGGCATTTGATGTAGATCCTTCCTCACACTTGATCGCTTTTTGATTGCAGCTCTCCTCCCAAGGCTGACCTGCATTCACACAAAACAAACAACAAACTCCACATGCATTTGATATATAGATTAATGGGTTAGAGATTCAATAAACAAGTATGCAATAAACCATGAAAACCTCATATGGTGGGACAAGAAAAGTATTTCTTTATTATAAACTTCAACAAATCAACTTACAATGATGAAGTCGACCACTAGTCCACGAACCTGGTCCTGGGCTCCTCTTCAACTATCCTCCAACTTCTTTTCTCTATCTTTCTCTTTGCACGAGGAAGGCTAAAGGGTTGGGACAAAGGGAATGCACAATTGGGTATAGTTTATTTACTAAGATTCTCCTCCTCCAAATGGGACCCCTAACCCTTCTTTTATAGGCTATAAGAAGCTATGTATTTGGATGAATCCTCGGCCATGCATGGCCAGAAGGTTTAGTTAACTCACCCAAAGCTGTGTGTTCCATCGACAACTTTCATTTTTTTGTGCTTTTGTAGGTACACGTGGGTTGTTTTGGGTCAGCGAGCCTGTACACACATGCAGTAATAGAGCAGGGCACGTGGGCCTTTATAAAAAGTGTTTTTAAGAAGAGTTGTTTAGCAGTGTTTTGGCAAAGAAGGAATCTGAGATGGCCTAGTGCCAGGTAAGCATGTCTAGTGCAAATTAGGGTTATAACAGCCACGAAAACACATAGTGGATCCATGTCAAAGTAGATCATAGCCACAAAGAGATACACAATGGATCTATGTCTCAAAATCAATAAGAAAGGATATCTAAAACCAATGGAGAGAATAAGATGATCCTCAACAAGTATCAATGTCTTTGAGGTGGCAAGATATGGGTCGGGAAGGAGCACAAAAGATGTGATGCTCGTACTTCACCCGAGATATTCAAAACGATCCGTCACAGTACATGTCTACACTATGTGAATAGATGAGTCGAATTTGAACATAATGAGACATCATTTGATTATTGGTCATTGATGTATACTATTAAAAAATGTGAAACAACCCAACAATGATGATAATGGGTATCAAGGTATAATGGTATAATCTAACAAGTGTGAATAAATGAGATGATGTTGAACACCTTGTAGAATATATCGATCATGGGATGTTGATGTATTCCCACTGTCAATAATGAGGAAGCTTGCCATTGATGACTACAAGCCCCAAGGTACCAAATATGACTCTAGATCCCTATACCAGAGCAAGATGTGTCGAATTCGATGGGAAGATATCCGCTGGAAGGAAGGAATTAAGGCATCATTCATCATCCAACATGAGGGGTGGAAGAAGGCCAAATATTTGAAAGAAATCGAACGAAGAGACAAATACTTGTGATGATGAGATTGACTTGACCGACTCGGGAAGGCCGACTTGCAAGGTTAAGAACTAATTGTAGAATGGTCGACTCAAGTTGAAACTTTCCCTTGAATATAAGCATGACACATTATGTGACTTAGGCAGCATGGACTATAACCTAGGATACATTTGTGATACATGAGGCATCAACAAATGCTCCATATGGTTGGAAGAATAACCAATTGGGGGAGATGAAACTCAAAATGAGAAAAAGTCTCTTAAATCCATACTAGACCCAAAATGATGAGATATTGACTCAAGATTGTGCTTTATTCAAGGGAAACACGACTTTTGCCAACACAAGAGATAAACACTTTCCCCCTTTCTTTTTGTTTTTTGTTTTATTTTTCATATTATAAAATCCTGGAAAAAAGAATAAAATAATGTTATAGTACAATGGAGGAAACGAGTGTCGCGGGCAAGAAAACTAGTCCCATAGCACAAGGAACATAACTATGTTCAATGCAAGGAAAGAATGTGCAGGATAAGGACACTCAGGGAATGCTTCCTCCAGGGGTAAGGTGTTGAATTTCAAAGGCATAAATTGCAAGGCTGGGAACTGATCAGAATCCATAATCAATTGGTTCAACAATAACATGTTGAAATCGACATTAGACCTAAAATCACGAGCGATCAATATGCAATACACTTAAAACTCAAGTTTAGGAAGTAAACCTCCCATGGTGGTCTTTTTTGTAAGTTTAGTCTCCAAGGCCCAAAAAAGAGTAAAATAATACCAAGGAGAACTCTTCAAGTGAGAGTTTAACTAGAGTATTCATTTTTCATAAATAGTCCATTCGATTCGGAAAAGGGTTAAACTTATTCTGAAAAGACATCCTTTCAAATCTGTTTTACAAGTGTGAAAGAATCAAGGTCACTCAACCATATTTTCATGTTTAAGGAGTCTGAAAAGAGCTTAACTGAAAATCCAGTGTTCTTTTTCATAAGTTTAGTCTCCTAAGACCAAAAAAGTGCAAAACAAAACTAAGGAGAACTCTTCTAGTCAATAGAATAGAGTATACATTTTTCATAATTAGTCTATTCAGTCCAAAAAAGGGGAAAACTTATGTTGAACAAAACTTCCTTCAGATCCATTTAACAAGTGTGAAAGAAATAAGATCACTCATAAATATTTTCAATTTTAAGGAGTCTGAAAAGAGCTTAACTATGGACTCTGTAATGTTGTTGTGAGAAACATATAAGGGAGGGAGTCCCATGGGTAATGGCCATAAAAACTTTGAGTAATAATCATGAATTTTGAATGCAAACTCATGGTGGGGCTAACTGGGATTCCCGATCCTAAGGAATAATCTTTTGGCGTGAACGCCATCATTCAATGAGGTTCTAAACTAACGTTCCCATGAAAGGTAAGCTCTACCATCAACATAATGATGTTTTTAAGTAGATGAGAAGGTTTCATCACTTGTTAATGTGGTCAACCCTAGGTTTAAGCGACAATGACAATTGATAATGCAAACAGTTCAGGTGAATGCACCCTATACTAAATGCTAGTTACAAGAACATTACTTGCCCAGAGTATTGTGAAAGACTCGGCCAATTGATGAAAAGAGACCACATAATTTCCATAGTATAACATAAGACTCGCAAAAACAACCACAAAGCTATAAGGGACTATCCATTAGTTGAATTTTTGGAAAAATATAAAAACTATAGAAAGTGGGTTTTTACAATTTGATTAAATACTAGAATATTTACCCATTTACTAAGTCAGTTTAACCATTTTACCAAAAAATAGCCAAAGTGACCAAAAACCATTGAATTTCTAATGAGTATTCATGGATCTTGGAGCAACAAAATCCTTTGTCGCATGGACCAAGTCAGTACCTACACCCTATCCTACAATTCAATTCTTTATTTTTTTCATTTTCATGGAGAAATGGGGCTTAAGCCTCCTTTTTCTAACTTGATTATGCACATCTGTGGGCCACCTTAAAGCAACCCGTAGATATTCATAGTCAGTATAAATACCAGTCGTGGATATCTACGATTGTTAGAAATGAAAGTCACAGATGCTCAGAGACAATTTTGAAAAACAAATGATAACTTAAATTTTCTTGGAAATTGGATAGGATGTTTGTTCACTGAAGACATCGTGAACATGAATAGGTGGACCGAGTAGTCTTTGACGATGATGATGCCAAACAAGGTTTACGTTAATGTGGCATGTATATTTTTTTTCAAATTGGTGGCATGAGGGCCCAACAAAGATTACTAAATCTCTTGATTGAACATTGGCACCTTGATGCTAAAGCCTTTATGCTCCCGGGGCAATAATTGACAATCACTATAGAATATATCTACTTTAGCACTGGTTTGTCCAGGAGAGGGGAAGTACCAAACTTCCAAACTCGAGGAGGAGGTGGGAGAAGTATCAATGATTACATCAATGAGTAATGCGATGCCAATAGTGAAAAGAGTGGATCTTAGGTGCCCATCAAACTAATTACCAATCTGAGCCTCTGAGTTATCCTTTACACTATGGTGAGGATTGTAGGATCCAACTCTTTGCATTTGGCTTCTCAGGCCCAAATGAAACATGGGGTCGAATGATTGAGACCCACTATGTTCGATTGGAGTACAACAATGTTAAAATGCATGAAGTCTCAACTTGCATATTGCAAGCTCAAGAAGACTAAGAAATTTGGCTTTGGCAATGTCCTATGCACCTTCTTCTTTAAGAGGGTTCCTATGATGATCCGAAGGACATATGTATGAGGACACTTGCGACCATGGCCTGCCATGGTCCAATGGACCGAGTTGATAGCTCCTCTAGGAGGGGGCAATTAGCCAACCTGTATGACGATGAATTTTTCAGTTCATGGGAGCGATAAACTCCCTTCATTGAGGATGACCCCTATGCCATAATTGAATTCACTGACAATACATACATCATCATTCCTCTTGAGGATGATCCACAATATATAGGTAATTTGTTTTTGTGTTATTTAATTTTTTATTTTTCGAAAAAAAATAAAATATATGTGTGTGTGTGTGTGTGTGTGTGTGTGTGTGTGTGTGTGTGTGTACATGGAAAGGTAAAAAGAACTATATTTTTATGGGATCCATAATATTGATAAGTACTTCACTTTGTATGTAGATATAGAACTTGTGAGTTTGACTAATGTCCCGCGACACAACTGACGAGGCAGAGAGGAGGTGGGTCCCAATGATGACACAACTAGGAATTTAAGCAGTGTGGGAAAAAAATTTGAATCCCTCACTCACAATGTGCCTATGGAGACTATTGATGAACTCTCCATAGGCATGCAACGCCATTTCATGGGGGTACCCAGACCATGGGTTAGACTGTTCCGACATTTGGTGAATTTCATTGTTTTCTATGATAGAGTCGACTGGGGTCAGGCCTAGATACATTGTGTGTGCATAGCACAATTGTTTGTACTTATATGAAATTATATGAAATTCAGGGGCTAGGGGCCCCACATTTTGTACTTATTATATATATACTATCTTTTTTGTGCGTTATATATATATGTGTGTGTGTGTGTGTGTGTGTGTGTGTGTGTGTGTGTGTGTGTGTGTGTGTGTGTGTGTGTTTTACCTGCAATTGCAAATATTCACATGTGAATGTGTGTTCTTACATTATTGGTGATATAAATTCAAATCTAAAATATAATTAGTGTAGGCATCAACTAGTTCATTAACTCTCCTAGGAACATCCTCATACGTAATAACATCAAATGAACATTCCAGAAGATGCACCTTGAGGAAAAGTCGTAACAACACTGGATGACATATTCGATATAGACCATTCAACTGTGAATCCAAGAACACTTGAAGGGGATTAATTCCATGTGACAATGCATCTCGTAAAATCTCAACAACTGCGCTATACTCGACGACATTATTAGTAGTCGCCCTGAGACACGCACCTCCAGCAGACACCAGCTGGTTAAAAGGAGAATATATTACCCACATAGAGGATGCTAAATGTCAAGTATGGCAACTAGTGCCATATTTGAGTCCAAAGTAGACCAATAAATCTTCATGCATCTACCACACAACAGAAGCACAACAATTACTAACGCAACAAGGAGGTGAAAAATTCTATACAAAACTATGTAAAAAATAAACAATAGTTATAAAAAGTGTTAATGCTCGGGCCTTTGGGCTCAAGCAGAGTACTTCTTAAGATAAAACCCATTTCTAGGCTTTGGTAGCACATTACCTTCATAATTCACAAGTTGATAAGATCCTTTTTCCAACACCCGTCACACAACATATGGGTCGTACCACATGGGGTTGAATTTGCCTTCCCCTAGAGGGTCCTTGTCCTGGTCATAGACCAACACAAGGTCTCCCTTGGAGAAAACCCTAGGATGAATGGATTTATCATACTAAGACTTAACATGATTCTTATGCGCCTCATTTGCTAAGGTTGAATCTCAACGTTGCTCGTCAAGATGTTCAAGATAAACTAGGCACTCCTAGAGTTGAGTCATATCAAGAAGGATCTCAACCATGATTTTTAGTGAAGGGATCTCACATTCAATCGAAAAAATTACTTCCACTTCGTGGATGAGATGAAAAGGCGAAAAACCAGTAGTAGTTTTGACTGAGTTCCGGTAAGCCCACAATGATGGATATAACATCAAGTGCCAATTTATTCAAGATAAGTTAGCCATTATTCTTAATATCATATTTAATTATTTATTTATGGCTTCAACCCGATCGTTGGCCTGGGGATAGTAGGGAGATGAATGCTCCTGCCTAAAACCCAACTTTGATGCTAATTTTATCATCATGCGGTTCTGAAAGTGACTTCCATGGTCAATGGAAATCTCCTTTGGAACTCCAAACCTAGCTATGACTTGATTAAAAATGAGCAGTGTTGCATTTTCCCCATCATTAGCAAATGTTGGCATGGCCTTGACCCACTTGGTGAAGTAGTCGATGACTACGATAACGTAAATATGCTCCCTAGCCGAAGTCGGGTGGCATGTCATAAAATCTACCCCCCACTTAGTGAAAGGGCCAACAATGATGACAGGAAATATGGGAGCAGGATGCACATGCATTTTCTGAGTGAATATCTGATAAGGGTGACATTTCTTGACCGCCTCGATACAATCCTTGAAGATCGTGGACCAAAAGTACTCGGCACCTAAAATATTTTGGGTTGTTTCCAACCCAAATAAATTACCACCACATGCTCCACTATGGAAATCATTTAACATAGCCTCTGCTTCTTCAAAACTCAAACAACGACGAAGAATTGAATCCACCGCACGCCAATACAATGTGTCTATGATAATGATGTAGTTTTTATCCATGTGACGAATTCATCATCGCTCGTCTCGTGAATAGTTTGGAGGGAACTTCATGTTGGGTATGTGTTATATTATTTTCACGAGTAGTAGTGTCTGAGCGTATGTGCCGAGCGCACAGGGGGGTGCAAGGGTCCAGGGGCAACACCCCCAGAAAAAAAAAATTCTGCCTCGGGAAACATGTCATGTATTTAGGTGGTTTTTGCCGATGGTTTTCTATTCCTAGTTAAGGAATTAGGGTTTTGGACTAATCCAGGTCATTGGGTTAGGGTTTTGGATGCCGCTGGCCCCTATATGTATATTTTATTGTAAACAATGTAACACAATGAATGAATATAATATATGCTAGTTTTCCCGGTTTGGGTTTCCAGGGGAAAAATCTCTGTGTAATGTTTGTATTTTCCATTGTATCTTTTCTATTCTTTTCTAAATATTTGTTTACAATAGACATTGTACAAGGCTAGAATTTACATTTGGTATCAGAGATTTATTGGCTTCAGGGGGATGCCTTTGTGGTCAAGGGTTTGGCTCGGGACTGTGATAAGCCTTGTTACAGTGGGAGATATGCGGTATTGTTTTTGAGGTGACAAGAAATGGTGAGCAAGTCGAAGATGGAGATCGAGAATTTTAATGGGAAAAGCTTTGAGTTGTGGAAGCTCAATATGGAAGATCTTTTGGTGGACAGAGATCAATGGATCACGGTAGATCCAGGTACTGCAACTACAGGAACTTCTGCAGATGACTGGAAAAAGATGGATTAGAAGGCAAAGAGCACAATCCGATTGTGTCTCTCCGATTTAGTATTACTGAATGTGTCAGAGGAAGCTACAACCAAGGATTTATGGGAAAATTTGGGGAAGTTGTATCAGTCTAAGTCCCTGGTAAATAAACTATTCCTGAGAAAGAAGTTGTATAACTTGAGGATGAGAGATGGAGACTCGGTGGCAGAGCACTTGAACGCCTTCAATACTGTGCTAAGTCAGTTAGTATTTGTTGAGATTAAAATTTCATATGAAGATAAATGTATCAGTTTGTTGTGTTCTTTACCAGACTCGTGGGATAGTCTGGTTGTGTCCATAGGTAGTAATACAACTTATTTGAAGTTTGAATAAGTGGTCTCACACTTGTTGTCGGAGGAGACGAGACAAAATAATATGGAAGGACATAGCACAGACGCATTATTTGCAAGAGGACGTTCCCAGGAAAGAAATAGATATAATTTCTCAAGTGGGAGATCTAAGTCTAAGGGTAGATCTAAATCTCCTGGAAAGTTTGTAAGGGTATGTTGGAGGTGTGGAAAAGAAGGGAACTACAAGAAGCAGTGTAGATCCAAAGTTGAGAAAAAGAAGGGATCTGAAAAATCTTCTTCTACAGAAGAAAATACCTCCAAGGAAGAAGGAGGGAATTAGTACTTGGCCTCTTCAAGCACACATGTAGATAATGAGGCATGGTTGATTGACTCTGGTGCATCCTTTCATATGACTTCCCACAGGGAGTGGTTCTGCGAATATGAAAAGTATGATGGAGGTAATGTTTTCTTAGGTAATGATTCGACAACCAGAATCATAGGAAGAGGAAGGATCAAGTTGAGACTCATAGATGGAAGGATTAGAACACTACCTGGTGTTCTACACATCCCAGGTATGGCCAGAAATTTGATTTCTGTAAGCAAAATGGAAGATGCAGGGGTAAAAACAATTTTTGAAAAGGGAACTTGCAGGATGGTTCGAGGAGAAATGGTGTTGATGAAGGGAGTTCGATTTGGAACTCTATATAAGCTACTAGAAAGCACTATTAGTGATAGGTGTAATAGCTCCATTGTTCCTGATAGTGGAGTTGAAGAAGAAAGAACTCCTACAGTCTCTGGAGAAAAGGTCATGTCATGGCATCAAAGACTGGGGCATATCGGAGATAAGGGTCTTCAACTACTACACGGTAAAGGTATGGTTGAAGGTATCTCTAACTTCTCTCAGGATTTTTATTTCTGTGAACATTGTCTATATGGGAAGAAAAATCGGGTAAGATTCCCCTCTGGTGCAACGAGGGCAGAAGGAATTTCACAACTAGTTCACAGTGATGTTTTTGGACCTGTGTCGGTCCCATCATTGGGAAAATCTGTGTACTATGTCTCATTTATAAATGACTTCTCGAGGAAAACTTGGATATATTTCCTTAGGAAGAAATATGAAGTCTTTGATAGGTTTAAAGAGTTTAAGGCTCTTGTTGAGAATCAAACAGAGAAAAGAATTAAGGTGTTGAGAACAGATAATGGCGGAGATTTTTGCGGGAATGAATTTGAAGAATTTTGTAAGAAGTGCGATATAGAAAGACAGAAGAATACTCCATATACACCTCAGCAGAATGGAGTTGCAGAAAGGATGAACAGAACACTGATGGAAAAAGCAAGGTGCATGCTCAGTGGTCTCGGGTTAGGGAAAGAATTGTGGGCAGAGGCAGTGGGTACTGCATGTTATCTGGTCGATAGATCACCCTCATCAGCGTTGGGTGACAAGACTCCACAAGAGGTATGGACTGATAAGGAACCTTCTCTCAGACATCTTAAGGTATTTGGATGCGATGCATATGTTCATGTTCCAAAGGAAAATAAGAGTAAGTTGGATAAGAAGGATGAAAAATGTATCTTTATTGGATATAAAGATGGTCTCAAAGTTATAAGCTTTGGAACCCAGAAACTAAGAAGGTAGTGTATAACCGAGATGTGGTATTTAGAGAAATGAAGGATGTTGTAAAACAGGAAGTCCTACCAAGTAAGGAAGAACCAGAGAAGATAGAGTTTGATTTAAAGGATGATGAAGCAGACTCTATAGAAGAACATGAATAAGAAGAAGAAGATCCTCATACTCCGGTATTGAGGAGATCGGATCAAGAAAGAAGGCTACCGGAAAGGCATAGTCCATCTGATTTTCGTTCAAATTTTTCTTTGTCTATTACTGATGATGATCCTAGAACTGTCAGGGAGGCAGTGGATTCAGAGGATGGAAATCTCTGGAAAAGGGCCATGGAAGAAGAAATGGCATCTTTGGA
>ML793950.1:343640-371695 GCA_009831015.1 Picea engelmannii
CAGAGAAAATATGTAGAGACAATATTGCAGAGGTTTAATATGCATAAATGCAAACCGGTCAAGGTTCCTATTCCTGTTGGTGTAAAGTTATATGTGGATCAGCGTCCCAAGACACATGAAGAAGAGGAGGACATGTCTCATGTTCCATATGCGAGTGCAGTTGGCAGTTTGATGTATGCAATCGTCTGTACTAGACCGGACATTGCACATGCAGTGGGAGTTTTGAGCAGGTATATGTCAAAACCGGGGAAGGAGCATTGGACAATAGTAAAAAGGATTTTCAGGTATTTGCGTGGAACTGCTAGCTATGGATTGTGCTACAAAGGAAGACTGGGATTGGATAGAGTGGTCGATATACATGGCTTTGTGGATGCAGACTGGGCTGGAGATTTGGATTGTAGGAGATCTACAAGCGGGTATGTGTTTAACCTGTTTGGAGGAGCAATAAGTTGGATGAGCAAAAGAAAGGCTATAGTGGCACTTTCAACTACATAATTTGAATGCATGGTAGCCACTCATGCACATAAGGAAGCAGTATGGTTACAAAGATTGTGTTCAGGTATTGGGTTGGTACAACAAGCTGTAAGGATAGAGTGTGACAGTCAGAGTGCAATTTTTCTGGCGAAGAACCCTGCTTATCATTCAAAGACAAAGCACATTGATGTTCAATATCATTTTCTGAGAGACATGATTGAACAAAAGAAAGTATCATTGATGAAGGTGGACACTTTGAAGACTCATTAACAAAATTTGTGAGCACTGAGAAGTTTTCTTGGTGTAGAGGATCCATGGGCATTGCTGCCCTAGATTTTTTACTATGTAACCCTGTAACCCCCTGTCTACAAAGAAAACAACAAGTGGGAGAATGTTGGGTATGTGTTATATTATCTGCACGAGTAGTAGTGTCATGTATTTAGGTGGTTTCTGCCTCGAGAAACGTGTCATGTATTTAGGTGTTTTTTTTTTGGCACATGGTTTTTGCCGATGGTTTTCTATTTCTGGTTAAGGAATAAGGGTTTTGGACTAATCCAGGTCATTGGGTTAGGGTTTTGGATGCCGCTGGCTCCTATATGTATATTGTATTGTAAACAATGTAACACAATGAATGAATATAATATATGTTGGTTTTCCCGGTTTGAGTTTCCAAGGGAAAAATCTCTGTGTAATGTTTGTATTTTCCATTGTATCTTTTTTGTTCTTTTCTGAATATCTATTTACAATAGACATTGTACAAGGTTAGAATTTACACTTCAGAGTATGGAGATATATAAGAATATCTCCATACCACAATTCAGATGAAAAGATGAGGAAAATATGCTCAACCGAAAATGAGTGTGTGATTTTGATTTCCTCATTCTCAACTAGGATCTATAACATTAACTCAGAAAAGACCAAAGACTTCTTGGACTTTGCAGATGCAAAATCCAAATTGAATTCTTGAAGAACAACAATCCATTTGTTGTACTTCCCGCCAATAATTTTCCAAACTGGCAATAACAGTGGAAATAACGATTGTCTTACGTAGCAGAATGTAGTGTCAAAGTCGCTTGATAGCATGAAATGCTACAAGTGCCAAATTTTCAACATGCAAATACTTGAGTTCATGACCCACCAATGCGTGAATTAAATAATAGATGGCATGCTCCTAGATCTCATCATATTCCTAAACAAGAACCATGCCAATCGAAGATTCGGTTGCTACCAAATATAACAAGAAATCTCGATTATAGTCAGGGGACTCAACAAACGAGTCGAAACCAAATCTTTTTTTAACTCATCAAACGAAAGTTGTGTGGCTTCGTCCCAATAAAATGGGATCCCTTTATTCAAAAGGCGGATGAAAACTTTTGTGATGTTGGCATAGCTCGACATGAATTGCCAGAGGAAATTTTCCTTTCCCTACAGGCTTTGAAGTTGTCTAAACGTACACGGGGGAGGAAACTAAATTATTTCCTAAACCTTTAACGGGTCAACCATGATCCCCCTCGTTGAAACGATGAATCCAAGAAGACGACCAGAGGTCGCATAAAATATACACTTATGCAGATTCAATCAGATCTGATAGTAATGACATTCTTTAAAAACAATGCAGAGGTGTAAGAGATGTCGAGATATTTTATGCGAATGACTTGTAACATCATCTAAGTATCCCTCCATTATATGCTTCAAGTCGTGAAAAGAAAACATCATGGCCCACTAGAATGTAGCTCCAACATTTTTAAGACCAATGGGCATATTCTTATAAGTGAAGGGTCCCTAGGGACATATAAAGGTTGTCTTATGTTGGTCCTCCGGACGAATCTCAATCTGGTTGTAACCGGAAAAACCATCCATAAATGAAAATATTTCTCTCTTCCCGCACTCATCTAAGATTTGGTCGATAAATGGCGTCGAAAATTTATCTTCGGGACAAGCCTTATTTAATTCTCGTAAATCCATGCATACACGAATTGTACCCTACTTTTTATCAACCAGAACTGGGTTGGAGATGCATTCCATCAAAGGCATGGGGTAGATGAAGCCCACATTAAATAATTTTTTTACTTCTTTTATTTTCACTGCCTTCCTGGGGTTTACAGGTCTCAAATTTTGTCTAAATTGACTTTGTGTTTTCATAGGTTCAAATTTCATGTTGAACTATATGAGGATCAATGCCACGGATTTCCTCATAAGACCATGCAAACACGTCTTGAAACTCTTTAAAAAGTGTTGTATACTGAACAATCTCATCTCGTGAGCATTTTTCTTTGATGAAGACATTTTTGACAACATCGAGATTCCTAGATATGTTGATCGGGATCATCTCCAATATATTAGCCATATTTACTTTGGCATAGACACCATGTCTAGCCAAGGGATTGACTATCCTATCAACACTTCTAATGATAGCTGACTTAAACTCTCCATTCTCTACGCGATCAAGTTTAGGGAGAAAATATGATCTTTGATGTATATTCCCCCATGGCCTTTTATCTCTGACCATTTCCTCAATAATAGCTTCATATGATGGCAAGATGGTGTCTACAAAATATTGGGAGTTTGAAGAGTTTTGAGCCCAAACAGGCTCAAGAAAAAGATCATCCTCCTCTGTGACTGAGGGATTTTGATCTGGGTCTGCCATGGCCCGCTGAATGGATTGATAATATATTTCAACTACAGACAAAGGTTCATCCATCTCGACATGGACTTGACCTTCAACCAAAATAAACGGTGAGGGTAGCGTCCATGGATCGTGCGTATACGAAATTCTAAACTAAACGACCTTATAGACAAAAGTCCTAGAACCCAACTTGTGTAATTCGATCGAAGTGGTGTGAACATATGAAATCGGTGCAGAAGAATCAAAAGGTCCCATAATCAAAGGATAAATTCCACAACCAATACCCTCAGTTTCCATCTGACAGTTTTTTATCTAAGAGACATTGGTCCCGGGGCTAGCCGTCACATCAGAAAGGTTGGAATCCACCTGATCAATGGTTACAACTCTTCCCTCATGGGGAAAACATATAATCTGATATACTGTCGATATGAAAACTGTCATGGCATATGTCCAATTTTGTCCTAACAATAGATTATAGTTGAGCGACACATCGACTACTTCAACCTCCACACAAATGGATTCCCCCCCTAGCTTAATTGGACAATAAGGAATCAGACAATGTGATTGAAACGATCATCCATCGAAGGTAGTCAAGAGCATAGGAGAGGGGGTAAGCACAAAATAACTGATGTCTTTCTAACATGACAAGAAAATTATGCATGTTGAAGCACCCTCATCAACAACAATTCTCTTAACCAAAAGATTGTTGCAAAAAAACAATATAGAAAGATACATGATATGGAAGGCAAGGCCTCACATCAGTAGCATTGAACTTCATTATGAGTGATTGGAGGAATCAATAGCTCCTATGGCAGACAATAATTCTGTGTGATACGAGGGGAAACTTTGGAGCACCTCCAAAGTGGACATTGCACAGGGCATTTTAGCCAAATCCTCAATGATCGAATAATTGGGGGAGGCTCTTGCATTGGGGTTATGCATTATTCATTTATAGACACCCTTAGGTATGTGCGGGGCTGTCTCTTTCTTGGGATTCTCTATATGAAGAGGGGTCTGATCCTTTGAAGATTTCTTACCCTTCTCTGTCAACTCTAGATTATCATAATTTCAAGTCCTCGTCACCAAATATACATCCTTTAGCTCTGAATGGATAAGCATATTCATTACTCCTTGATATCCATTAGACAAAGGCACACTTGAAGTGTCCCCTTGCAGGTTGAAGTTGGAAGAACCACCCTGCAAATTTTTCCCTTGTGGAAAGGGTTCTTCAACAAAGTAGGTTGTTGTTAATTCAAATTTATAAGACGTTGGGCTTCTTCCATCTGTGGGATTTGATGTGTAAGGTGATGTTCATCACAAAAATTGTAACGAAATTTCACCTTCCTTTTGTCATCTTTGGCCCCCTCGACATTCTCATCATATTTTTTGTTTTACCCCCACTACCCTTCTTACCCTTGCCTTTTTTCTTCTCATTGGATTGTTGAGGACCCTTTAAAGTATTTTTTTTCACAAAATTTACATCTAAATATTGGGTGAGGGGGGTGGTCAAGACATAGGTTGGACCAACCACAGGTTGTTGAATATCAAGTTTTTGCATCTGGATTGTAGCCAAGTCTACGACTTTCGTTTGAGTAGAATCCACTATGCCATCAGCTTGTGGGTTAGAATTTGTATTTTCCAAGTCAAGATTAGACCATGGTGCATCCGAAATAATCTCATAGAGCATGCTTGATTTAGAGTAAATGAGCTTTAGTTGTTGCACCCGAAAGATCGATTTTTCTTCCGAAAAAACTACTGAAGTTGCAACATCCTTCGAAATACACGGGAGTAGAGATTTCAAGAAACACTCAAGGAGAAAATATGGTGGAACCGTACCTTTAATGAATCTCTTCCTTCTCCTCCATTTCTGGATATGATCGAAAATGTGTGTGGCCTTATCTTTCTCAAAATTGGCTAGTAATTTTGTCTTGGCGTTGTACCGGACATGCAGTTGGAAATAGTTTAGGAAAACCATGTCTAAATCACCAAAAGTTGAGTAACTCCCCCTTTCAAGTTCAATGTACCACTTGGCAGTGCCTCCAGTAAGAGTATGTTGGAAAAAACACAATCGAATTGAATCGTCATTAAGTGAGTTGGATGAACACCACAAGTGGAATGTCATTACGTGGTCATGTGTATCCTTGCCACTTTTCCCTTCAAACTTGGGTATATTTGAATGTAGTTTGGTTGGGACCACATGCCATCTAGGGTCAAGATGAATGGTATCATTCATCAACTTGGATAATTCTAGAAAATGCAGTGTTGCCATAAATGGTAGTCTAGGTTGCATCATTGACTGATTGGCATCCTGAAAAGAAGGTCATGGGTTGAAACTGGCACCAAGTTGTCAGAAAGAGTTTGCAGTTGAACTAGAGATTGGGATAAAACCTTGTTGACCCTATTTGAATGGAGGAAATCCTCCACCCATCTGGTTCTCGAGAGGAAAACAAGGGTTTCCCCTAGAGGATCCTCCATGGAAAGGAATTTTTTTTGGCATGGGGGTATATTGACCGGGAAATGGTTTTCCCCCTTGCAACATCCCTTGATATGGATTCCACAGGCCTTGGGGATATGTACTCCCCAAGGGTGCCCCTAGCGAAGACAAATTTCCTATCAAGGGGACATATTGACCTTGGAAGGGGTTTCCCCCTATCGACACTATAGATGTAGTGAAAGGGTGCTCGCAAACCCACCGTAAAGTGTGAGCGGGGTTGATGTAGATGAAATACTAGTGGATTGAGATCCACTATCCATAGAGACACCCCAACCCCATGTAGGTTTAGGGCCAAGAGATTGGAAAGGTCCACCTATAACAAATGGGGTTGACAAAGGAATGTGACCTCCACCCCAAGAAACGACTTGGTAAGGAGCCGGAGTGCTCCATGCACCAACATTTGAAGACTGGGATGTTGGATGAGAACTAACCAATGAGTTAAGTGCCCATCAATGACATTTTGTATGAAAAAGTGTTCATTGTTGATGAAAACAATGTTGTTGCACTCAAAATTTGAGTGGGATCGACGACCAACGAGGGAATGTTGTTGGTCAATGTGGGGATGGATGATTGAATCACACCCATTGTTTGGTTTGACATATCAGGAGGAAAGATTCCCCCGATAACAATCATCGAGGTGGTATTTTCAAGGGCTCCCAACCCTGACACCGGTGGAGTGTCATCCATAGTGGCTTAGTGGGGAGGGCTACTATCTGTGAGATCCGATCTGGGAGGTGGGACTTGTACGAATGGAAATGGAAAAGTCCTAGGTAAAGGAGGATTAAAGTGTGGAACAAACTCTTTAGTTCCAAGTTCCTCAATGATTACCTCCTCTAGTTTTGGAGTGTCAATGTATGTGATCGCGCTCTCACTGATCGGTAGGAAAGTGCCAGACGAATCAAGTTGACGCCTTTGTGGAGGCAGGGGAAAATTATTTCTAATCTCTTCCTCAGGTGGAAGGCCTTGAATTCTCCTCAATATTCGAGGCGGTTGATGGGCCACTTTGACTGATTAGCTCTCGGTAACAATCTACTCCCCTTCCTAAATTTGAACTATGTTCACCAATCACTCTACTACAAATCCCTAAAATACAAGACAAACACAAACAAATCTATCGAGATTCTGACTCAAGTGAATTAGGTATCGGGACCGAAATAAAAACAAAGTGGACACAAGCCCTTCTATATGGAGACAAGGGTTGATTAAGTCTCGTGGGCCAATGCACAAAGGTTTGAGAAGTAGTTGTCCTGACATCCATAAATCATCCTTATCTGGAGGAAGTGTCCTCACTTCGCGAGGCACCCTCCAACAATACTTAAATGTGTGATGCAAAATATTCCCCAGGTACTACGACAAATCCCCATAGTCACCTTCTGATATACCTAGGAGCAGCAACTATGGTTACCAGCTCACAGTCGGTGCCCAAGGGGTATAGTCGATAGCCAAGATTAAACATGTGGGAAGGGTATTAAAGCCCGAAGCCTTGAAAGCATTGCCTCTAACATAGGTATGGGTACAATAAAAAACCCCAATACACGATCTCTCCACTACACTCAGTCGAGATCTGGAGAAGAATCTCCTCGGTTATTCCTTACAAGACCTCTTGTTTAACTCCTATGTTAGAGGAGCTTCCAGACTAAACCTATATGAAAACTGGCTTCTTCACTCCCTATCACAGACACCTATTTTGGTTTAGTGGCCTTGGATAAATTAACTCTTGAACCTACACCAAGGCCTTAACCTAAAATTGTTCATTCACCCTAGAAAAATGAAAGTTTCTCATGGATTTTAGTTAAGCATTCATTTTAATGGGTTGTTCTTTACTCATAAAGGGTGTGGATGCAAATTTGGTGATGTTCTGACTGACTCCAAAAGTAATGAAAAATAAGAACACAATGTGGTTTCTTCAACTGAAAAATGGATGCAACTACACTTACAAAGTAAACTCTTTTTATTCTCAATGAAAACAAAACATTTTGAATGGAAGATTTGAGACACCTTGAAATGCACACTACAATTTTCTTTTTTGAAACCCAATGCAAACAAGAATGCAAAACTTGCACGACTAGATTCTTTTATTTTTACAATAAAAGGCTACTATTACAAAAGTGTTATGGAAATGCAACTACCTTGATGCTAAATAACTAACTCTTTTCTGGTAATGATGAGAGGCAAGGGTTCAAGAAAGGAGATGTAAGCAAACAAGCGTATTTTGTTTCTTTTTCATTTTTTCGAAAGTAATGAAAAGAAAATAAATGAAAATTTTCTTTTTCTTTTTCAAACAAAGGAAAGTAGGTATAACAAGAGAAAAAATTAGCCTAAATCCACTGAAAGCTCAATGAAATTGGAAACATCCCCAGGTAACAAGACCAAATCTTCAAACACCTAAGAACCTTGTAATCGAAAATGACAATAACAAATATTTTTTTTTTCTTTTTCTATATAATAAACTTTTTCATAACAGAGAAAAGCCAGAAAGGGACTCGGGACACTCAAGGGAACTGACCAAACTAAACAGCAAACATAGAATTAGAAGATATATATTTTTTAAACTCTACTCTAACACAGGTCTGCGACTGTGTGTAGTGTAACTCACAAATATCTGCGGGATGTAGATGAGAAACACCTGGATGTACACAGAATGTAGAGAAGCAACACATGGATGGCTTGACAATTTCAGAAAAATAAAAAGCCACTCTAGAGAAGAGGGCTTCTAGAACTTGAAAACAACTCCTGAGAAGCTAAATCTCTATGAAAAACCCAGAAAATACAGAAAACAAAACAAGGCAAGAAACAAGCAAGGGACCCTAAACAAATTTACCCAAACTAGGAGAATTCCCCAATAAGGTCACCAATTATGTTGATGACATATTTCCCTCGTGAATTTCGGTCAAGTCACAATAAATCGAGACCAGATTGAGAACACTGAAATCTCCCGTCACAAAAAAATGTGCAAACTGAAAAATAACTACATTTCGCTAGTAGAGAGTAGGGAAAGAGAGAAGGAGAAAGTGTGCACCTTAAACACTTTGTTCGATGTCGATCCCTACTCCTACTTTTCGAAGTGCTCCTGACATTTTCCAGAACAAGCCTACAAAATGAAATCAATATAGATGCTACAATGAGGTAGTTACGTAATCAAGTAGCATATATATCACGTGTTATATCCAAAGCAAGTATGAAAAAAGATAACATACAATATTGCAATGAACACAAAAATTGAGGGAAAGAGAACTCTTCTATTAAAACCAAATATCAAAGTTAGTTACAACCTAACTCGCTTCTAGCATTGCTTCGGAACCAACCGCCTGGGTTCCTCCACAGATCCTTCAAGCATCTACTCAACTATGAAGCTCTTCCTTGGATAGCCCAACAAGGATAAGGAAACAACTTATGACTATATAATAAGGAAGAAACATTGGAAAAGGAGTTTCCAGGTTGGATGATGATACTAAGAGGATAAAAGGAATAAGGAATCTCACTAGATTTCAATAACATAACCTTGTACCAAAATACGTGTCCTCATTCTATCCCTCATAGGTGCTTTTATATCTTCCTCAAGGGGTTAAGGAAGTTGGAATCCATTTTGTATGGGCATGGGGACATCGAGAAACAATTGAAACCGAAAAACCCACCCGAAAACTAAGAATTATTTTATTTTTCATTATTTTTTAGGGCATCCGCTAGTTTTACACTGACAAGTTGCAGATATTCATGCTTTGCATCAAAGGAGCCCGTGGATATGTGCAAAAAACATGTTTTTTAGATAATTTGGATGAGGCAAGTTGGGAATTTGTCTATCAAGCCAAGGGAAAGGGTTAGGCCATGACACAAATGCATAAGTGTGGAATTTTGTGCTATAACAACGTTTCAGTGCCAAAATATATTTTTTCGTCGACATTTCTGCACTGGAAACTCTTTTCTTCATTGACTTTTTGACACCCAAATGCATTTTCTTCATCGAGGTTTTAGTGCCAGAATGTCTTTTCTTCGTCGATGTTTCAACACATGAATATCTTTTCTTTGTTGATGTTTCGACACCTAAATGTATTTCCTTCACAGATGTTTTGGTGCTCAAATTTCTTTTCTTTGCTAACATTTCAGCGTCCAAATGTCTTTTCTTCACCGACAATCTTAGTATCGACAAAATAAATAAATAATAACACTTAATCATCTTTCCATGTTTTCAAGCTCGCAAATATCGTAGAAAATGCCCGAAACAAGTCCTTCAGATGGATTAAACTCTTCAATAGCCATGGAAACCTCTGCAACAAGAAAACCCAATCATTTGAATACAAAAAATGAAGAAAAATGGGGATTTCGACCCCACATCTTATGTTGGGAAAAATTAAATTTCTTCCCCAAAAACACACAGGTAACAACTTGTTGTTTTGTATCAGGCCTAGTGATGTACCCTTCAACTTCATTACCACTTTGTAGTGCCCTCACTATTAACCCACAATTTTTTTTGTATACCCATTAAGTTAAATAAGTGCAACATGTTAAAAATGTCCATGCATCTACATGATTATTTAAAAACATGAATGCAGTTTATTAAACATGCACAACAATTATCAATTCACTTAAAAATTAGAGTAAACACACAACATCTAAAAACTATGAATAAAAATTGTAAACAAAGATAAAAACGCTTATCTTTCTAAGAAAATGTGCAACCAACAACAAAGGACTAACATTCCACCCAACTGTAGACTTTTTTCTCCAAATATTAGCAGCAATTCACCCCTGAGTTGGGGCTATAACATCCATGTTTTTAATCCCCAATTTAGTGATGTATAATGTAAATATGATATATGGTTTTGGGCCAAGTGATGTAATATGTAAACAATGTATATCAAATTAATAAAATAAAATGTAACGTTGGTTGCAGGTGGACATGGACAGAGTCATGTGGGCTAAGTTTCCACAAGAGAAGAGGGGATATAAGGGGGGATTATTGATGTATATTAATCCCATGCCACTTCCTTTTATTATTATTTTTGGTATGAAACTTGTATTTTTCCTTTGAGTGTATTAAATCCCCAATCATTGAATACATGTAAGAGGGTTAGATGAAAAGGCATTTCACATAGTTATTGAGAGCATGGGGTTGAGTAAAATCAACATTGGGGAATGTGAGAGTCAACATGCTTGGATAAAAAGGGAAATTTGTATGGGTACCATAGGCAGTTTTTACATTACAACAAGAGGGTGTTGAGTGATGGAATTAGAAGATAGCCATATGGGTTTTGTGGGCAATTTGTGGGAACTGTAAAATGCACAAAGAAGTAGGTTGTTAGGCATGTGGAGTGAGTTCTGTTGTGAAAAAAAATTGTTTTGTTGTTGAGAGTTTCCCATTTTAGCTATAATTCCTTGAAGTCCCCAACAAGAGAAATTATCAGCCAATCTGTGTTGGAGCCCTGGAGGGAAGGGGGATAGCCTAAGGGACTATGTAATAGAGAAGGGGATGTCATTCCTTGGGTTGTGCAGGTTGTGGGAAAGAGAGTTGGTGGATTGGGATGGTTGTCGAAAAATAGCTTGATGTGAGTGGACAATAGTCACCCTTAGGAGACACCCTTTCTTATGGAATCCTAGCCCCAAATCGGGGGTGACTTGCTATTGAGATTTGGAGCAGTAAGTCTATGGTTGGGTGGAACGTCCATCCTCTGTAGTTGGATACACATTTGATTTAAAAGATAAGTGTTTTATCTACGATCAATCTCTTTAATTATGGGTTTAAATTGTTGTGCACAAACTCTATGTTTTTTAGTAATTACATGCTAGTGTGTGTATGTTTAATTAGTTGCATTCATGTTTATTGGAATTGTTGTTATATGCATGGGTGTTTTATCCTATTGTGTGCATTTTAATTAATGGTATTAGAAAAATAAAATTTATTTTTATGGGTTAGTAGCACAAGTGATACCGTTTGGTATTAGAGCCACAAGTTCAACACTGATCTTGCATGGGTAAGAGTCAACACACTGAAGCAGAGAATTCCAGGGGTGATATTCAAATATAAATGTAGATTATTGTTGTAAATTTCCCCCAAGGGAAATTGGGAAAATTTTCCTAGGAAAATTGGGGAAACCAAGCTCAGGGATTAAAAATCCCCAATTTTAATGTCTAATTGGGTAAAATCGAGCTTGAAATAGGATGACATACAAATTGTTGAGCAATCAAGGGAAATTGGGTAAAAATCCTTAATTTCTAAGAGAATTCGTGAAGAATTTGTACTTAGAATTGTTGTTGGGAATATTAATAAGAAGTGAATGGATGAGATTAGAATGAATTTCAGTCCAAGGAGGTTAAATTGACAATTTATAGTGTCAATTTAACTAACATAACAATTTTGTAGAGCCAACCATGGAGAAAATTGGGGAAATGTAGGAAAATCCCCAAATTTATGATCAATTTTGGTCGAACTAAAATTGGAAGTTGTCGCAAGGTTAAGTATGGAGGTGGCAGACCAATGGTAGGGTTTGAATTCAATTAAAGAAGCATAACTAGAGTTTCAAGTTGGCATGTGCATCAATTTTGGATATTAGGCAATATTGGCGAAAATTGAAGTTTCAATTTTTTTTGAAAAAAGTTCCATACAAAGGGACATGGAAGCCAAGTGGCAGGTGATGTGGACTTCCATGGTGGAAGTTCCACAGTGGCATGCCATGGTGTTGGGGTGGAAATCCATAATGGCAGTGTGTGGTGGCAAGCTTGACAAGTGATGTGGGTGCCACAATGGACTGGGTGGTGAGCTCTGATACCATAAGTGTTGTTAGAGGTTTTTAAAGTGGTTTTGAAATGTTTACAAACCTCCTAAATGAATGAGGATCCATTGTTTATCCCTTGGAAGTATGGTGGTTTCAGAAGGTTGAGCATTGTTAACCCATGTTTGCTTCAACCTCAAAAATCAACTCACGATCGTTGATCTACTCCTGATTTCCAACATCAAATCTGGGGAGCGTGCATGTTGTGTGCATGAGGTAAAGGTGTGGGATGGGACCTGTCCATCCCTACAGCCAATGAAGGGGTGCAAGTTGGAAGGATGGTAGAGGAAGTGGGACCCTTGTCCCATTCACGGTTAGTTAGAGCACCAGATGGGTAGATGGGTAGGGGTGGGGCCCATAAATAAAATAAAATAAAACAAATAAAGAAGAGGGTAAGAGGAAAGAGAGAAGGAATAAGGTGTCAAAGGTTGATGGGGCAGGTTCAGGGTGGCCAAGAGGATGAAACATAATCACCTCAGGGTTCCATGTGGACCTAGAATGCCACATTAATAGCCATGTCAGCAAGGATGCCACATAGGAAAAAGTTGCCTATGGTTTAAAAAAAGAATAAGTTTAGAGACAAAATCATATTTTTTCCATAGGAGCAGAATAACTCAGAAGAAGATAAAATTTTATGGGTTTTTTCTACAGTATCAGTGTCTACAAAAGTGCTAAAGAGGGCCACTGACTAGTTATGCACTGATTTTCCACAAAATGCAAATTACCGATGACATTTTTATAGTATTTTCAAAAAGAATACAAGAAAATAATTTATGAAGGGATTGGCTATATTCCAACAAGTTTGGAGTGCAGATGCCAAAAAGGGAAAAATCCACTATTCCATGCCACTTTGGGGGATTTTTGGGATTTTGAGAGGAGGAAAAGAGACCGTACATAGAAAATTTTATTTAATCAACATTTCATGTACTCATCAAGACAAACAACTTTTCTCTAGTGAAGTTTTTCCATAATTGCATAGTTTGGGAGATAGCCAATTTGGCTAAAAATTCCAAGTCTGGAAAAAAGAGGTGAAAAAGGAAAAAAATTGACATTTCCATATTGTTGCAGATTTTGACTGGAGCATCAGAATGAAAATTTGAGAGTTATTGTGAAATCACAATAATCATTATTATCAATTACTCTTGTAAAAAAAATTCTGGTTCTCGCCATATTTTAATCTACAAGGATATGAAGTTGGCCTCTAGGATTTATTGTACCTGCGAAATAGGTGCAAAAAGGGGTGAAATTGTTGAATTCAGAGAGCTGTAAATTTTATACCAGAAATCAAATGGAGACATAAGGATAACAATCATAAATATAATTTGGAAGAGGAAATAATTGAAAACTCAAAATGTTGATTATGTATTAGTGTCCTTTAGAAAATCAAGGTTAACAAAGGCTCATAGATTAATTAGTGATCATTTTACAATGTGCATAAATCTAACAATAATTGTTGCATGCAATTTTTTATAGAATTAGATGTACATGCATAATATAATTGGTTACTATATGACAACTATAAACATGGATGATGCCCAAGGATCTTACAACCATGAAGATGAGATCATAGGGTTACTGTCAACATGGGAAATGCAGAGACCGAGTCCAATTGACGAAGAAGCATGATGGAGCTTGTGGAGATGGATGAAACTATAAGAAGCTTACATAAAGAAGTGCAAAGCTATAAAGAATATAATTAAAGGATGATGGAATCTTAGGAGGAGCTGCTACTGAGTCTGGATATGTTGCAGAGAAAATTCAATAAGGATTCAAGGACAAAACAAGCAACAAGTGCTAGTAAAGTAGCAACATCCAAATCTCATCATAGGATGGATGACCGCAAGGGATATAAGAAATCAAGGAGTGTTATCAAACATCATCATTCACTAGGACAATCAAATAGAAGAGCACACACATGTTCAGGTCCAGAGAGCAGTGCAAGTGTGTCCCCTGTCAGAAATTAGAGGAGAAGGTCCGAGTCAGATATTTTGCAAGGAGATCTCAGCGTGCTCAATCCACCATCATTTTATGGGGAACATAGAAATGGAGAAGAGGTTAAATCATGGTTGTTGGGAACGAGGAAATATTTCTAGTTACATGATTATTCATCAAATGTAGAAGCCATAATTGCAACCTACCATCTTCAAGGAAAATCATGTATGTGGTGGGATCAACTCAAATATGTTAATAACATTGATGAGAAGAGGATCTCATGGAGGCAATTCAAGAGATATTTCCAGTAACAGTACTTGTCAAGGAAATATTATGACAATAATATGAAAGAGTTATTTTAACTCAATCTTGGAAGCATGACAATGGATGATTATGAGAGGGGAATCCTTGGATTGTTGAGGTATGTTGGTTTCATAAAGGATGAGAAGGAAAAATCCAAAGATTTCTGAGTGGGATACCTTATTTTTACAATGATAAAATTCATTTTGAAGAACCCGACACCTTGGATGAATTCATAAGAAAAGCTAAGTATCTTTATGAACAAAGAAAAGGAAGGTCAACTTTTCAAAAGGTTTGGGATGACAAGAAGAAAGGAAATATGGAGCAAAGGAAGAAAGGTTTTAAGCCACCATTTTTTCAGAAATAACTCTCAAACATACAAGCAAGGACAAGAAGTAAAAAATGAACCTATTATCGCACAATTTGTAGGTTGGGAAAATCCCTACCCAACCACCAAAATGGAAACAACTAAGGGACACTATACCCATTGTCACCTCGATATAGGTCCTTCACTTCGAGGGTGACTAGGTCACTCTAGGGAGGCGATCCCAATCACCCTGGAGGGATTGAGATCGATGGATGGGAAGGAAAAGAGGTATCCCCATTAAGTTCAATGATGGAAAGAGGAAATATGGATTTGATGACTCATCTTCAGGTGGTCTAAAGTTTCCAAGTCTCTGGGTACCTGCAAAAGTGCTTGTACCTACCCGAGACACAACAAAATCCACACTTGCATATGATATGTTGGGTGGAAAATAAATTTAAGCTCTCTGTCCCTAAATTTCAGTGATCAAACACTGTTTAATTATCAGAAATATAATGATAACAAAGGCTTCAATTAAATTTGCTACAAGTTCAATTAATCATGCAACAAGTGAACCAACAATGACTAGTCTAGCTTGCACAAAACAATATGAAACTTGAGCAGTCAAACAAGGTTGTTATAAAAAAATTCTGCAGTAAAATTATGAGCCTTATGTCTGTAGTATATAATGCATTACAACAACAAAATTACCCAATGGAACTTTCCCAAAAGTTGATCAAACGTGTGTTGTGGCAAGTAGAATAAGAAGGCAAAATTCTAGCTTAAGTCTATGGTTAGTTTATGAAATATTAGGGTTATAAAGGATAGGGTTTATGCATCCTTATGGCTGTAGGGTTAGTTTGTTAACAACATAAATAATTATTTGTAAAAAGAAGATGCCCCAAGGAGGAAAGGATGGTTGTAGCATCAAGTATACAATCCAAGTGAGAGAGCATCAAAAAGTGAAATTGTCATGTTTACTAATGCAAATATTTTATATCTCCAATGAAAAATTGAAAGATTATTAGTGCCTTACAATTGGGTTTATGGAATCAATGAAAGAGATGGCTTGACTAAGCACTTGGGGGTGTATGCCCTTGTAATTCCCAAGTGTATCTAATTCAATCTAGGAGATGCCAAGAGGGTGTACGCCCTTGTAATTATCTTGGCACAACCTTAAAAAATATTTGACCTTGAGAAGTAAAAATTGGATGAAAATGTTTGATCTACAAAGCCCGAGGAGTGTCACCCCTTTTAATTCCTAGGTTTTGTAAACAAACCAAGGTGGCCTTGGAGGGTGTATGCTCTTGTAGTTCTCTAAGACACCTTGTGAAAATTGACCTTTCTTTGAACAAGTAAACAAACCTTGGGGAGGGTGTATGACTTATACTCCTCCAAGGGTTTTAACCAACAACAATTATGGAAAAAGAAAGACAAAAGACAACAAATGTAGATTTTTCCCTTACCAATTCCATAAGATGCTAGATCAAACCCTTATCTTCCAAGTTAAGTCCATCCACATGCACAAGAAAGAGTCTCCAAGCCTAGTGCATCACTTTTCACCATCAATAGCAAGCACGAACCATAACAATATGAAATAGAGAGAAAATCCTCCAAGGCTGGCGAAAATTTCAGCCAAAGGCCTCTCCAAATGGGAGAGTTATGATGATTAAAATGAGATCTTGTGATCTATGTTTATACAAAATGTCACTAAGATAGTTTGTCCACATAATTTTATGGTAAACCAAAAGACTAGGGGCCAACAACCCTAATCTTACCCCTTTTACAAATTAATATTAAATAATTCACTTAAAATTTACTTTTACACAAAAAGAAACCCCAATTCAAAGTGATGTCACCCCTTTAGGGGACGTTTTGACACTAGGAGAAACTCATTGGTGTATGAGAAGTGTAGTTAGGCTTCCCAAAACCACATGTCAAACATCCAAGTCACTTCCTTCATGGTCAAAGCCTCATTCTCCTCAAAAATTCCATGTGTCAATGAGTGGTAAGCTCACCACCAAGCCCTAGCCCCCCTAGGTGACATCATGCTCCTAAAGATGACGTTTCTCCTCTCCTAGGCGAAACATTTGGCATTTGAGGGATAGGTTATGTCATCCAAAATGTATTCTAGGCCTCTGAATTTTCATCTCTCTCATCCAACTTATATGTTCTTAGCATCCAATTGTAGGCTTCAAGCCCCATAGAAGCCCAAGCTAGGATTGTTCCTCCAAAACTATCCACCAACTGGGTCCTGCAAAGACAAATAAGCACACCCTCCAAGGATCTTAAGTCAAAATACCATGATAAGTAAATCAATTCAATAAATGAGCCACCTAATCAGGTGAATCAAAGATTACCCTTTCAAACAATTAAGTGCTCAAAGACATTATGCAACTTTCCAAGCTTGGATATGGGAGGGTTGACAAGGTGTCCTATTGGGTAGATCTTGCACTGTGACAAGGAGTGTTTCCAAGAGATTCCTCTCTAATCCATGTAAAGTGGATGAAGTAGTTAAGGGTCAAGACTCAATGGACATGGGATTCATGACATACAAGGGATTGTAGTGTCTCATTCATGGGTGCCTTTATAGAGGGTGTGTGGCACATTCGTTTGCAATGCAATTTTTCCAAGCCCATCATTTTTTCATTCGTTCTTTATTTCAAAATTTAGGGACAATTTGAAGGCCATTGTCCCGACATGGTGTCGATATAATGACAATGTCACTCACAAACACCTAGTGGAAATGAGACGGTTGGCTCGTGATGAGATCGCCTTTCTCTCATCCATGCAACTAAGACCCATTACCCTAGATTGGTGACCAAATGATGGTAATGTATACCACTAAATATCCATGATCATGATAAGTCGGATTGTGATGAGACCTCCTATCCTCCAACTAACCCTTTAATCATTCTTAATCGTTGTTTTTGTGGGTCCCCCTTTTCTTACAGATAAGTGTTTCATTGATTTCTCGAGGGATTCTTGGGCGAAACATATGGAAGGTTTATACATAGTTTTTATATTTTACCCAACAATGATCCCTTTGGGCCTTTGACCCCTTCTTCCCATAGAATGAAGGACAACCCCTTCTTGGGTCAATACACCCTAAAATCCCAAGAGATAAGGAAACAAGGGGTTTAAATGATGAAAAGTGGTAACTATGGTCAGGAACGGTATGATGGATTTTCAAGGGAGCTCCTAGTATCAAACCCATCCCCAAGGAAGACCACTTACTAGGGAACAATGTCAACCACCAAGGTGAAGCAGGGAAAAAGGCATAATGTCCAAGCACATGTCATGAAATCTAAAGTATTCTAGGATAAAACATACTAAAATTCCTCAAATATTGAATGCATACTCACCATAATACCTGACTTGTACCTCATGGAGAAAATCCCAGTGCCTCTTGGAAGCCAGCTAGTGTGGTGGATGCCATCTAAAAATAAAAGACCTTTGTGGTGGTGAGAAGGGTCTTTATCTGTGAAAAAGGATATTGTTGGTCATGTAGTATCTCGACACTCCATATCTATAACCTGAGGGCCTTGACACACAATATCCTTAGCTATCCCACAAAATGGGGATAACAAAACCGAGGATGATAGATTCAGTTGGGAAACGACCAAGAAAACAACCCATAAAATTTTGGTAATGTGAAGAAGACCACTTCTATAGGGATTTCCATCACAAAGGAGAAAGGATGAGGATTGTTCACAATATTTAGGAGGCTAATACAATAAATGTATATTTTTCCTTTACCAATTCCACAAGAAGCTAGATGAAACCCTAATCTACCAAGTTAAGTCCATCCACATTCATAATAAAGAGTCTCCAAGCCTAGCACATAAATTTTCACCATCAATAGCAATAAAAAACACTAACAATATGCAAAAGAGAGAAAATCCTCCAAGGCTAGCGGAAATTTAAAATGAGATCTTCTGATCTCTATTTATAGAAAATGTCACTAAGATAGTTTGTTCAAATAATTTTAGTGTAAACCACAAGACTAGGGGTAAACAACCCTAATATTTCCCCTTTTAAAAAATAATATTCAATAATTCACTTAAAATTTACTTTTACACAAAAATAAACCCAGTTCAAAGTGACGTCACCCCTTTAGGGGAAGTTTATACACTAGGGGCAAGTCATTGGTGTAGGAGGACTGTATTTAGGCTTCCCAAAGCCACATGTCAAGCATCCAATTCACTTCCTTCATGGTCAAAGCCTCATTCTCCTCAAAATTTCCATGTGTCAATGAGTGGTAAGCTCACCACCAAGCCCCACCCCCTAGGTAACATCATGCTCCTAAAGATGACGTTTTTCCTCTTCTAGGAAAATCATTTGGCATGTAAGGGCTATGTTATTTCATCCAAAATGTATTATAGGCCTCCTAAGTTTCATCTCTCTCATATGGAATGCAATCCCTTGGCATCCACCTACGGGATTCAAGCCCCATGGAAGCCCAAGCTAGGCTTGTTCCTCCAAAATTGTCCACCAACTAGGTTCTGCAAAGACAAATAAGCACACCCTAGAAGAATCTCAAGTCAAAATATCATGATAAGTAAATCAATTCAATAAATGAGCCACCTAAGCATCTACATCAAATATTACCCTTTCAAACAATTAAGTGCTCAAATAAATTATGCGACTTGCCAAGCTTGGATATGGGAGGGTTGACGAGGTGTCCTATTGGGTAGATCATTCCCTGGGTCAAGCAGTGTTTCCAAGAGATCCCTCTCTAATCCATGTAAAGTGGATGAAGTGGTTAAGGGTCAAGACTCAATGGGCATGGGGTTCATGACATACAAGGGGTTGTAGTGTCTCATTCATGGGTGCCTTTATAGAGGGTGTGTTGCACCTTTGTTTGCATTGCAATTTTTTCAAGCCCAATGTTTTACCATTCGTTGTTTCTTTCAAAATTTAGGGACAAGTTGAAGGCCACTGTCTTTTCCTGGTGTCTAGATAATGACAATGTCACTCACAAACACCTAGTGGAAATGAGTAGGTTGGCTCATGATGAGACCCCCTATCTCTCAACCATGCAACTAAGAGCCATTACCCTGGCTTGGTGACCAGATGATGGTAATGTCATATCACTAAATATTCATGATCATGATAGGTCAGCTCGTGATGAGACCTCCTATCCTCCAACTAACCTTTTAAGAATTCTTAATCATTATTCTTGTGGGTCCCCCTTTTCTTATAGATAAGTGTTTCATTGCTTTCTTCGGGGATCCCTAGGAGAAGCATCTGGAAGGTTTATACATAGGATTTTATCTTTTACCCAAAAACAATCCCTCTCGGCATTCAACCCCTTCTTCCCATAGAATGAGGGATAACCCCTTCTTGGGAAAATCCCAAGAGATAAGGAAAAAAGGGGGTTTAAGTGATTAAAAGTGGTAAGTATGGCTGAGAACGGTACAATGGATTTTCAAGGGAGATCCTAGTAGAAAACCCATCCCCGAGGAAGACCACTTAGTAGGGCACAATGTCAACCACCAAGGTGAATAAGGTAAAAAGGCATAATGTCCAAGCATATGTCATGAAATATAAAGTAGTCTAATATACAACATACTCAAATGCCTCAAATATTGAAATTACACTCACCATAATACCTGACTTGTACCTCATGGAACAAGGCTCACTTCCTCTCGAAAGCCAACTGGTGTGGTGGATGCCATCTGAAAATCTACGACCTCTGTGATGGTGAGAAGAGTCTCTATATATGCAAAAGGATATTTTTGGTCATGTAGTCTCTCAGCAGTTGTTATATGCAACCTGAGGGCCTTGAGACATAATCTCCATAGTTATCCCAAAAAATGGGGATAACATTTAGCTCCTACTTAGGGACGTGTGCTTTCCGTAGAGTGCATGAGAACCACATCATCTCCTAGTAGACCTGTGCCTGCCAAAACTCATAAAAAGGGATCATTGCATCTAGGGTGGTGATATCACCCTTTTTCCATATATATATATATATATATAATCCAAAAGGAAAACTAATCTAGAAAAGAAAAATTTTGACATTTTTTCAAAAATTTCTAAACTAAGCATGAAATCAATATGCAAGTAGAGAAAAATGAAAAATGGAATGCATCTAAAATAATATGAGCAATCAATATGTCAATGCAAGAAATCAAGATGACCTGCCTACTTACCTGCGGCCTTGGGGCCCTAAAGATCAGGTGACGGGTGATGTCAGGTGAAGTCATACAACATGTGCAACCAACTAGTTACCTCATCAAAGTATCTCCCCCTATGCTTAATCACATAATACAACAAAGATAATTGAAGCAAAAAATAATCATGAGTATAAACACACATATAATTGATCATGAAATAAAACTCATGGAGATGGGTGGGAGGGAGGAAATATTGCTAGAAAGAATATATGCCATTGTAATCATGCAAGGAATCCTGCTGGAAGTGATAGCCACAAGCTTGATCAATCGATATCTGAAGGGGGCTACTATATGTAGACGAAGGCTCATCTTCATATGCACATAGAGACTCACTGCTTGTCGACGACTGAGAGGAAATGATAGATCAGAATAATACTACATGGTCTCTTGGAGAAGAGGGAAAGAGGTAAGGAATAGTTTCAAGTGTGGCAAAACACCGCGTCTTCACCTTTGAATCTTCATGAAAATATCCAAAATGAAAATACATGTGATTTGAATAATGAGCCTCTGATGGCTCCCAAACATATGAACCATATACGCATGAAAAGTAGACCTATAAAGATGACAATGCAAACCCCTTTTCTTAAGGGGTACCCTCAATGTCATAAATGACGTCTCTATAAAAAATGAGATGACCAAAGTCCCACCCATGGCTTCCTGTCGGTAATGAAGTATATATATGCTCGTCAATTGTGTGTAAAGATTATTTCATAAGACCATCAACAAAAGCGACCATCTCTTTGTTTTCATGTGTAAAAGGAGTAGTGGCATGGACGTCATCATCGGGTGGAAGGGCAGATGCAAGTGCTTCATCTTCATCAAATGCATCATTTGGATCTTCATCATGAGAAAATTCATCAAGATCTTCTTGGTAACTTTCTTCATATATCTCTTCTTCAAGAATTTCTTCATCGTCAAGGGTAGAAACAACTATTTTATGCGATTCATCATTTCCTTAGCATCCTTTTCCTTTTCCATCTATAAAAATGTCATCTTCGAGTCATAAAAATTTCTGGATGAGGGTTCATCCAATGGTACCATAATTCCATTGACCAAAAAGGAATCTCAATGGAGTTGCTAGGTGAGATCAAGTCTCACCAAAGGAGGGAAAGGGGGAAAGAGGGAAAGGTGGGTTCGTAGAGAGCGGAGTGACCAAACAAGCTTCAAGGAAAACTTATCAAGAGTGGAAAAGGAAACGTTCTTCAATGGAGTTTCCAGGAAAGCTAAGGGGTATAGGATTTGGGAAGGAAGCTTTCCAAAGTGTCATTAGAGCATGAAGAGGATTCAAAATCCTCCCCTTCAATGGCGCCAAAATTTTATCGCACAATTTGTAGGTTGGAAAAAGCCCAACCCAACAACCAAAATGGAAACAACTAAGGGACACTATACCCAATGTCACCTCAATATAGGTCTCGCACTTCGAGGGTGACTAGGTCACTCTAGGGAGGAGATCCCAGTGACCCTAGGAGATTGAGACAGATGGATGGGAAGGAAAAGAGGTATCCCCCTAAAGTTCAATGATGGAAAGAGGAAATATGGCTTTGATGACTCATCTCCAGGTGGTTTAAAGTTGCCAATTATTTGGGTACCTGTAAAATTGTTTGTACCTGCTCGAGACACAAGAAAATTCACACTTGCATGTGATATGTTAAGTGGACAAGAAATTTAATATTGTTGTCCCTAAATTGCAGCGATCAAAAAATGTTTAATTATTAGCAATATACTGATAACAAAGGCTGCAATGAAAGTTGATACAAGTTCAATTAATCATGCAATAGGTGAACCAATAATGACTAGTCTAGCTTTCACAAAATAGTATGAAACTTAAGAAGTCAAACAAGGTTGTTATAAAACATTTATGCAGTAAAATTATCAACCTTATGTCTGTAGAATATAATGCATTACAACATCAAAATTACCCAATGGAACTTGCCCAAAAGTTGATCAAAAGCGCGTTGTAGCAAGTAGAATAAGAGGGAAAAAATATAGCTTAAGTCTAGGGTTAGTTTATGAGATATTATGGTTAGAAAGGTTAGGGTTTATGCAACCTTATGGTTGTAGGGTTAGTTTGTTAACAACGATAATAATTATTTGGAGAAAGAGGATGCCACAAGTAGGAAAGGATGTTGGTAGCATCAAGTATACAATCCAAGTGAGAGAGCATCAAAAAGTGAAATTGTCACGTTTACCAATGCAAAGATTATATATCTCCAATGCAAACTTGAAAGATGATTAGTGCCTTACTATTGGGTTTATGGGGTCAATGAAAGAGATGGCTTGGCTAAGAACTTGGGGGTCTACGTCCTTGTAATTCCCAAGTGTATCTAAGTCAATCTAGGAGATGCCAAGAGGGTGTACGCCCTTGTAATTCTCTTGGCACAACCTTAAAAAATATTTGACCTTTAGAAGTAAAAATTGGATGAAAATTTTTGGTCTAAAAATCCCTAGGGGTGTAACCCCTTTTACTTCCTAGGGTTTGCGAAACAAACCAAAGTGGGCTTTGAGGGTGTACACTCTTGTAGTTCTCCAAGACACCTTGTGTAAAATGACCTTTCTTTGAACAAGTAAACAAACCTTGGGGAGGGTGTATGCCCTTATACTCCTCCAAGGGTTTTAACCAACAAAAATTATGGAAAAATCAAGACAAAAGACAATAAATGCAGATTTTCCCCTTATCAATTCCACAAGAAGCTAGATCAAACCCAAATCTTCCAAGTTAAGCCCATCCACATGCACAAGAAAGAGTCTCCAAGCCTAGCACATCACTTTTCACCATCAATAGCAAGAACAAACCAAAACAATATGCAATATAGAGAAAATCCTCCAAGGCTAGTGAAAATTTTAGCCAAAGACCTCTCCAAATGGGAGAGTTATGATGATTAAAATGAGATCTTGTGATCTATGTTTATACAAAATGTCACTAAGATAGTTTTTTCACATAATTTTAGGGTAAACCACAAGACTAGGGTTCAACAACCCTAATATTACCCCTTTTACAAAATAATATTAAATAATTTGCTTAAAATTTTCTTTTACACAAAAAGAAACCCCAATTCAAAGTGACGTCACCCCTTTAAGGGACGTTTTGACACCAGGAGAAAATCGTTGGTGTAGGAGGAATGTGGTTAGGTTTCCCAAATCCACATGTCAAGCATCCAAGTCACTTCCTTCATGGTCAAATCCTCATTCTCCTCAAAATGTCCATGTGTCAATGAGTGGTAAGATCACCACCAAGCCCCAGCACCCCTAGGTGACGTCATGCTCCTAAAGATGATGTTTTTCCTCTCCTAGGAAAAATGTTCGGCATGTGAGGGCTAGGTTATGTCATCCATTATGTCTTCTAGGACTCTGAAGTTTCATCTCTGATATGAAAATAGAAGGCTGACTTGTTATGCTATGAAAGCACCCTCTACTTCATTAAAATAAACTTTACAGGACCTTGCTTCATGTGTTAAAATATGCAAGATAGTTTAAGTGCCAAATTTATGTATCTTCTTGTAAATGTTTATGTGTGAGGATATGTTATTTTAAATGGTTAAATATGTACTTTCAATAAATACACAGCAACATAACTTGCAGCAAATAAACCATCAAACTCACAACAAGAACAACATGATAAAGGAGTTCACCCCCCTCCGGGCTACATCTCCTTGAGCCTCCATTAATGGACTTGGCTCTCTGGGATTAATTTGTCAAAATTTATTTTACAAGCTGCTTCTCAAATCCAATGGAAAAACAGATTGTACCATTGGGATCAGAACACATAAAAACCCCAAAAATGACTAATAAAACTCTGAAAACGGATCATGGCTCATCTGGGCATGACCTCTTCTACATGTGGCCATAAGCTTCACTAAGATTCTCTTTGGAAAAAACACCTGTAAAAGTCCTCAAAAGCCTCTGAAACCTGTCCCAATGTGTTCAGAGCATAACAATTAGCCAAAAATGATTATTCATTCACAAAAAACAAACATAGTCTCACCAAAACATGTCCTCAATCAATGAGGGCTTCAAGCTCCCTGGAGCTTGCTGAAAATTCAATGGTGCAAAACCTGCAAAAGAAGTCTTCAAATGGCCTTGATAACAGTGCCAATGGATTCAGGACGTCCAAAAACCCCTAGCTGGGCTTTTACGGCACCTCAATCGGCCAAAAAATGAGAAAGATAGGCCTCCTGCCATCCTCTTCCTTCAAGCTTGTTGGCTCTGGTTCGCCAAAACGCACCTCTGTGTGCTTGAACCCAGAACACGCTCCAAATTCATGTTTAAACCTAGCACACGTGCACAACCGTAAAATGGTGCAAACCGTCGAACCGTTAACCGAACTAAAACCCCCAACCGCCAAGCCGTTGGGCATATGGTCTTCCATAAAACCATGCGTTTAAACAAAAAGGCTGAGTTTTTGAGCCAATGGTTACATGCCACTTGTCGGGCGCACGTTTAACCATTGAAAAACCAATTTCAAAACCCCCCCGCGCTCTCATTTTGGTCACATAGCGTAACACATAGGACCGAGCGCAATAAACAAAGGGCTGTGTGCGCTCCATAACGTGGTGGTCACATATATAAAAGCATGCGACTGGGGGTTGGGGCTAAGCCCCAGCCCGGTCGCACCCCATATCAAATTGCAATGTAATTTAAATAAATTAAAACACATATAGTTATTAAGAACCAACACATGGCACGTCGGTTGGGCGGCCATTGCCAAAGCGCTGCATGGTGGGAGGAGGTCCATGGTTCAAATCCGGTGGACTATACAAAATTTTGAACAACAAACCATAAGCAATTAAAGGGGTGCCACGTGGCAGCCCATGACTGGACCACGTGGCACCTTACCATTTGCCCAATAACTACCACGTGTCAACAAATGATTCTTCCAAGTCTGCTAATATGAAATTTCCACGTCACCTCTGCCACGTCAGCATGTACGGTCAAGCCACGTCAGCGTACGATCATGCCACGTCAGCATTTGTACAGACTATACGGACTGCACAGTCAGCATCCATTTTTTTACCAGTTTGACGATTCAGACAGATCACAATATCTCTCGCTCCCGACGTCTGTTTGAGATGAAACGAGTTGTGTTGGATTCGTAACAACGAGGGCTACGCTCTCATTCGTTTTGATGCAATTCCGAGAGCGTTGATTTTTGAGCTAAAATTTGACCCCTGGTCCAGATTTTGATCACACCTTCCCACTGAAAGGCTTTTGAACCCACAAAATCTTATGATTATCTGTCTGCTTTCAAGTTATATCAACTGATTCTACTTGGAAAAAAAATCTTTTCGACAATCACCTGAATACTTTGACATGTCTTGCACTGCAACTGGCTATGTCCTTCAACCACTGTTCTCTGGTTGCTGCTGACCCATTGTTCTCTCTGTGCTTGGAAGACTGCCAACCTTCCCACTGAGAATCAAGTCACTCTTTCAAACTCTTTGGCGTCAACACAATCAGCTCTCCAATGGCTGCAAAAATTTTCCTGCGACATCTTGTCACAAGCCAAGAAAACCATCAATCTTCAAAACAAATTATACAAGACTGAAAAATGATGCCAACAAAATATTTTTGCTATTCAAACAAATTGTTGCATCTCGTACTTCATCAAAGCACATGGCGTTTTCTTGCATCATGGTGTACTCAAAATCAACTTTCAAGTCAATAAACACCATCAACTAAACACAAGTCGAACAACATGATCGACACAACATAGTCGTCAGAAAATCATCAACACCAGTCGAGACTCATTTAAACATCTCGACCTTCCAAAATGACAAGTCGACAAACATGATACACAATCATGTTACAATCATGAGCCATTCATGATGAACTATCACCAGGTTCACTGCTTACACATACATAAAAACAAATGCATGTGCATGACTCTTCAACTCTCCTTCTAGTACAAACATAAGTACATAAACCTCGTAACATGTGGGTACATAAGAGATGAAATGAAAAAGATATATGGCTGCAACAAGTGAACATCCTATCCATCTTTTACATCTTCCTGGTGAATTTATGCAACAAAAAGAATGCCTTCAAAATGAATTGCATTCACATGCAACTTGCATCATGCAAGTTGTGATAAACTGCTACAACTTATCATGCTTCCCATAAATGCACACATAACGCTGAAAAGTGCATTTACAACAGAAAATGCAAGCCTTACTTGCTCAAGAAATCCAACCATTTCTTACCAAGCCAACTCATCGGTGAATTCTTCTGCTGGAAATCGTCCTCTTGTGAATCATCTTGACTCACATCGATGATGGAATCTCCACTTCCATTCTTGCCAATCTCTTTATCCAACTGCTTCTTATGTTGTGGATGAGTGGTTGGATGCAATGTCCAACATTGGTTAATGAGATGACCCCGCTTCTGACAATGAGTGCAAATCTTTTGCATCCTCTTTTCACGTTGTCTTYGCTTRTAAAKTTTCCTGAAWKYGGTYAATCTTTTCCAACAYTTTGAAACATGATGGTTATATAAACCACAATATGTACATGGATTCTTTCTTCCATTTTTACATACAAATTTATCATGCTTAACATAATCAAAAGCAACTGAATGATAAGCAGAATTATACCTTGAACATTCACCTTTATCGCCTCTTTGAGGAGGTGAATTTGAAGAGTTACAAGCTCTCCTTTGAAGACCAAAAAATCTGTTCTTGTCCTCATTTTTGTCACAACTTTTTCGTTTCACACATTTGCATTCATCTTGAACACAAGCCTTGTATGCTGGAGGGATTGAACTTTCAACAAAAGAACTTTCACCTTTAAAGCCTTCTTGAGGAGGTGAACTTGAAACAAAAATTGTTCTTGGAACTTTTCCCCTTGTCTCCTCGACTTTGGAATTTGCTCCATCTCTTCGTTCATATCCAAGACCACAATACTTGGGTCTTTCTTCAACAACAATAGGCTCAACAATGCCTTGTGCATGCTTGCCCAAACCTCTACCTTCATAGCCCATTTTT
>ML793950.1:373800-393848 GCA_009831015.1 Picea engelmannii
TGCAAATACAAATAAGCACACCCTCCAAGGATCTCAAGTCAAAATATCATGATAAGTAAATCAAGTCAACAAATGAGCCACCTAAGAATGTGCATCAAATATTACCCTGTTAAACAATTAAGTGTTCAAAGACATTATGTGACTTGCCAAGCTTGGATATGGGAGGGTTGACAAGGTGTCCTATTGGGTAGATCTTTCCCTTGGTCAAGGAGTGTTTCCAAGAGATCCCTCTCTCATCCATGTAAAGTGGATGAAGTGGTTAAGGTTCAAGACTCAATGGGCATGGGGTTCATGACATACAAGGGGTTGTAGTGTCTCATTCATGGGTGCCTTTGTAGAGGGTCTATGGCACCTTCGTTTGCAATGAAAATTTTCCAAGCCCATCATTTTTCCATTTGTTGTTTCTTTCAAAATTTAGGGACAAGTTGAAGGCCACTGTCCTGGCGTGGTGTCCAGATAATGACAATGTCACTCATAAACACCTAGTGGAAATGAGAAGGTTGGATCGTGATAAGACCCCCTTTCTCTTAGTCATGCAACTGAGATCCATTACCTTGGATTCATGACCGAATGATGGTAATGTCATACCACTAAATGGGGATAATAGAACAAAGACATAATCTCCTAAGTTATCCCACAAAATGGGGATAATAGAACCGAGGATGACAAATTCATTTGGGAAAAGGCCAAGGAAACAACCCATAAAATGTTGGTAATGCGAAGAAGACCACTTGTATAGGGATTTCCCTCAAGAAGGAGAAAGGATGAGGATTTTTCACAATATTCAAGAGGCTAATACAATTGAGCACATGGGCAGAAGCATGCCAAGTATGTATACAACCTTGGACAACAAGTAAGTGGAGTACCAATATCCTATGATTGAAGTAGGAGGTAATATTGATAATCAACCCATAGTAAGTTTAATTGATTTTGGAGTCATCCATAGCTACACAAATCCTAATATTGTCAAAATATTTCATTTGCAAAGAAAAAAACATGAGAAGCTTGGTTGGTTTAGGTAATCACGAGATCTAAGAGAAGGATTAATGAGTTGGTTAAGGATTTTCCAATGGACTTGAATGGACTCAGTGCAAAGGAAGATTTGAACATCATATATTTGGGTTCATATGATTGTTTAATTGGTATGGATTTGTTGGAAAAGCATCATGTTGTCCTAGATTGATACAAGGAATTCACTTGTCTTGATGAGGAACGGGAAAAATGAAACGTTCAGGTGATTCCAAGGCTTGTATCTATCAGAGAAATTTCATCCATGCAGTTGAAGAAGAGTTTCAACAAATAATGCCAAATTAATGTAGTCCATATGGAAGATGTAGCCAAAGATAAAACGCTAGTGTTGAAGACCATCCAATTTTGAACTATTTTGAGGATGTATTTGGGGAGATACTAGGATTTCCACCAAAGAGAGACATCGATTTCTCTATTGATTTGGTTCTAGGATCTTCCCTAGTGTCTAAGACTCCTTATAGGATGAGAACACCAGAGTTGAAGGAATTGTAGATACAACTTAAAGAAATTTTAAAGAGGGGGTTCATATTCCCAAGTGTGTCACCTTGGGGTGCCCCAGTGTTACACTTTATTTTGGTCACCCTGGTGATGTTTCTACAAGCATGTGTTCAGGATCTCAAAAGGATCTTTTGCATGAGAAAAGTAACTGGTTTCTACATCTACAAAACTTGTTTTTAGAAGGACGTTGCACTCTAAGACTAATACACAGTGCAAAAATGCATGGATTCCTTAGGTTGTCCTTAACCTAGCTTGCAAAATTTCCGCAAGCTGCTCTATAGACAGGGTGTGGTGGCGTTTTAAGACTAAGAAAAGGGACGAAGTTCAAGAAGGTTCTAGAAGGAAATCTTATAGAATATGAGGTGGCATCCATATGGTTGGGATCCTACTGGCTTCTTTGATTTGGTGGGATCATCCTAATCTCTTTAACCATCTCTCATTCTTCTATATAATGATGGATTTCTCATGGAAAAGGTTAAGCAAAAAACAAGAAAGATCAAGTAAGGAATTCATGAAGGAACAGGCTGAAGATTGTGTGAGGAACTCTACTTCAATTGATGTTAGACATCTCCATTGTTTCATCAAGCTATTGTAGGTCATCTTCATGCAAGTTTGAAGCAAGTGTGTGTGTTGGAGAAAAGGGCCACTAAAAGGGAACCTTGCAACATCAAGGCGGTTTGGTTGTATCTTCCACTTTTACTTAATATAATACGATGGCATGTTTGTTTCTCATAAAATCATTCTCATTTTATTACATGACTCCTTGATCAGATGTATAGTTTTTCATTGAACATACTATTGTTGCTTTCACTTTGGTTGGTTTGTGTCATTGCAGATCTAATTGCACAAGAGCACTGGAGGGAAGCAGGGAAAATAAAGATATAAGGAAGCGATATTCAAAGGTATGTCATCCATCTCTTCTTTGATAGTAAATTCAATGATTAAACTTAGGGAAAGCGCCATGTCATGTCTCGTTTTGTTCTAGATCTAGGTGGATCTAGGGAGATCAGTTTATGTCCACATTCACCGATTTATCCAATAACAAAATTGGCGACTCCGCTGGGGATACGACCTGTTTGTGGTTTTTGTTGCCCATTTGCCTTTAGCCCACCTCTTTTCATTTCCATCCAGTCTTTGAATTGGTGGGGGTACATCCAGACTCTCTGGATCTGAAAGTTCTTTTGGACTCTTTGCCCTCTTTGCCCTCTTTCCAATTTTTCTTTGTTTATAGGAATTTCCTCACTGTATCTCATATATAGCATGTGAAAACCTTAGATACCTGCACCCTAACTGCTTATACCAGTGCTGAATTTCTAAAACCTACCCCATAGCCAGCCTATGAAAACCTTTAATTATCGCACTATACCCTACTGCTAGGTTGCGACATTGCCTGTAAAATTTGTTGGATTGGGTCCTTTTGTCTTCTACTACCTAGTTTTGTTTTTCTCATCTGGGAGGAACTTTTAGAGCCTGTATTTGCCTATTTTCTGAGTTTAAAGACTTTCCGTTGATTGGTTTTCAGGGATTGAAAACTTTTCTTTGTCATTTTATAAGTTTATGCTTCTTGATTTTTATCAACAAGGATATAATATCCGATTTTGAGATCCGAGTGCTTGATTGATGAAAGTCTTTGATCTAATTTAATGTTTTGGATTGTTTACATTTTCTGGATTGCTTGTTGATTGGAAAGTCATTTACATTTTCATTTAGTGAAACATTTTCTTGTCATCCTTATTTGTATCTTCATTGAAAGTTTGATTTGGGTATTTGTTGAGTGTATCAATTTTCTTTGGTTACTTTTCCTTTCTTCATTATATCCCTGACTTGGTTTTGGAAAGGATGAATTAAAGTCATCTATTCTTTGTAGTAATCATTCATAAGAAAATTTTGTGCATTCAATTTTTTTTTACAAGAGAACAAAATGGAAAATTTCATTGCTTATGATTGTTTGAAATCGTCTTCATTCAAGAAAAAGGAATTATATTTCGTAGCTTTCATTTTTCCGAAGAAATAATTTCTCCCTATTGTACTTAAAGTTCATTGAACTAAATCATTGCATCATTCATCTCTTTTTACCTATTATTGGGTGAAGGTCTCATACAACATCAGTTTCATCTCCAGCTCCATCTTGCATAAACAACAACCTCTAAAACACTGCGTATTTATAAAATTTAATTAGTAACTTTTATTTTCTAGGGCTCTTTCCACCAACATTAGCAAGGCTAGCGCTTTGGAATAGGTTGTGAGCCACACTCTCCAAAGCATAAAACACACTGTAGCATCTTGTGATAGGGAGTGTTCAAATCCATCGACAACATTTTGTCCTGGGAAGCCATTCTCACACAAGGGTCAAACCTGAGGTCGCATTAAGGCTGGCAGAGTTACCCACCCTGCTTTGTTGGTATTAGTGTAGAGATTGCACGTATTACGGGGGTCACTTGAAGGTATACCCACAATTATGAGTGGAAGCCTTTCGAGTTGATTTCGGGCTAGATACCCTGCCCTTGCACATGGATCGGACTGTCGACTGTTTCCCCGGGCATCTATGTTGTTCTTGGTAACCTTAAAAGCCTATCTCTTTAGGTTCTTACATGAGGTGACTGTAGAGGGGCAAGTCTTCACAGTACCTAGATTCGACGTTGGCCAGAATCACTTGGGATCCTTGGAGGGTATACCCACGATTATGTGTGGAAGCTTGCACCAGGGTGTAAGTCCATTAAGCAGGTCGTCAACGTAACTTTTCCACCCGCTCTATCCTAGCCCCTTCTTGTCTTGACTTCGCGACATTGGATTTCATCACCAACTAGTGACTTCGAAATAAGAAGGTTTGTTTGTTTGGTTTGATTTCTATATTTTATTAGCAAGTGTTGTTTGTTTACGTAGTTGGCCATAGATATTTTCCGCAAAATATTTGGTTCCACCAACACAGACCCTCCACATCGTTCGCGCAGGATGCAAGGGCTATCCTCAGAAGATCCAGAGGGTTATCAACCTTTTCCTTATAATCCATCGGAGGGCTCTCCTCAACAGAGCGAGGTCCAGGACATCTTAACCTCACAAGAGGAAGGTTCTGCCTCTTTAAAAAGTTTCTACATTATTTTTTATTCTCTAGAGGCTTTCCGCATACCTCCTGGATACGAGAGATGTATTCTTCGACTGAATTCATCAGGAGAACTTGTTGTTGACACTTATGGAATACTGACCGGACCCCATACAGGCCCTAGAGCCAAGAATCCCCCTTGGACTACTGACATATTTAGAAGCCCGCCTCACACAGTGCGGGACCTTTATGACTCAGGGATAGGTGTTGATATACCTGTCGTCTCCCAACTACCCGAAACACCTATTACCTACACATTACCCTTAGAACATTTTTCTGGTACAACTAGCAACATCACCTTCATTCCAGACACATAGTCAGTTGCTCCTAGCTCAACTTTCTCTCTCTAGATGACCCATTCTACTATGGTCCCACACATTACGACTATTCTTACCAAGAATGTGGTGGTTAACCAAGCTCCCATTGGCACACCACTCTCATCTAGACCTATCACGTCCCTCCCTCCTGGGTATCATGCTTTGAATCCTTCCACCACCATCCCTACCCAGGTTCCATCCGAATTTTCTAGACTTTTTGTTCCACCTGGGTACAATGTTGCTACCGGTTTTGTTCCTACTCCTTCCCAGGTCCTCTCTGGAGGGTCTTATCCACCTTTTCCTAGAGGATCTGGCCCTAGTGGCTCCAATCCAATTGGAAGCACCCATCACCCGTTCACTTATGGTTACGATATTCCTGTTGGGTGGAAATCTAATGTTGGGGGGTATCCTCCACTTGGAGGACAACCTTAGGTTGGACTCTATAACCCACTATATGGACATAACACATCTGGATCACTAGCCCACCTTCATAACCTCCTTTCCCAAGGAAATCCATAATCATCTGGGGGACAACAACCTTAATTTAACTCTTTTGTTCCCCCTCACTTGGGCCAGCTGTATTCGGGTTCTTTGAATCCCACTTGGGGTCCACACGTTCACTCTAGTGTCCCTTTTCAAGGGAACACTTCCAACCAACCCAGGCTACATGCCTCCACATCCACGTCTGAATCTGTCAGGAACTTCAACTTACATTCAAACTGCTTACGGTCCTACTACTATACCGACGAGACTTCCTCCCCAAAGTCACCAGTACCCTCAAGTGAATCGACAATTGCCCTTTTTAGCCACTTTGGATTTACCTGACATGTCTAGAATCTTGAATAATCCTATCTTACATTCTCCCCATTGGCTCGTTATACCATCCAAGCTACCGTCCAACATTCCCAAATTTGACGGTAAACTGAGAGAAGACCTAAACAACCATGTTATGAATTTTCACCTTTGGCGCTCATCCAACTCTTTGATGGACGACTCCATTCGGTTACAACTCTTCCAACAAACTCTCACGGGTTCGACTGCAAAGTGGTACATAGAATTACTGTGAGGTTTCTTTAATGACTTCAACACCCTCACCATGGCTTTTCTCACACATTATCAATTGTTCATCCGCTACGAGATAGGAACCAATAATTTGAGTTCCTTTAAGCAATCTTCAGCCACTCATATTTCTGATCACATCCATGAGTGGAGACGAAGACGACGTTTGATAAAAATCAACCTTCTTGATCAATTATTGGTTGAATGGTTCACCAAATCATTCGTCAATAAAATCTCCTGTGATATTTCCATGGGTGGAGTTGTCACTGAAGAGAAGGTGATTAGTCGCACTCAGTACCTCGATATCGTTTATTTGCAAACGAGTACTCTTTACGACTTACTCCCTGATGCTCCTTGCCCTTCTACCATCGCTACCTCAACAACCTCAACAGCCTCTCATGCTGTTGATGGTGTGATTGGCACTTTCCATGCTGACACTAAATCCACGTTGGTCACTCACACCAATGTTAATATTTAAGCCATTATTATAGTTCTTTGCATTTCATTAGATAACAATAGCATAATCCAAGATCACTGAGAAATACACAATCACAAGAGACACAAAATTTATCCTGGGAAACCCTCTAGGGAAAGAAAACCCAACAAAAATTCCTTAATAGAGATAGCCAATACAATGCCAAGAGATCTCTTAAACTAATGCAGAAGATCCTCTCCCAGATATGCACCACCCTCTCTCCTTCTTCTTTAACAGCAGATCCGAAACTTGTCTCTCAAATGAACAAGTGATTTGTGTGTCTAAATGAGGCGCTAGCCTCCTTATTTATATTAGACTGGCACGTGTGAAGTGTCTCTTCACTGGTAGGGCCGACTTCTCCAACAGGGTGGTTATAACCACCTTTAATATTTTATGGGGCCTCTTTAATATCTGTTGGGGCCGACTTCTTATTCTGCCTATTACAATTATCATTTGACCGATCCCCAAAAGGGGATTTGGTCCTATTACAATAGCCGACATGATCAATCCACAATGGGGATTGATCCAATGAATAATATATCAAATAATAATAAGAATAATCTTTGCAGTTACATTATTTCAACACTCCCCCTTAACAAGAAGGGTATTCTTCAGCAGCATCATGCAAGAGAGAGAGGACAACATCATCAACAACATCAAGTGGGTGAGAGGACAACATCATCAATATCATCTTGGAACACTGACTGGCGTATCTATAAATCATCAGAATTTTTCTTCATCGACAACATCGTCATTCTCAAAGGAATTCCATCATCATCTGCATCAATATGTATTAGTATAAAAACTGATACATCATCATCATCACAACACAAGGCTAGCTCATCATAATACAAGACTAGCTTTACATCACAATTGTCAAGCTAAAAGCTCAGTACTTGTCTCATCTCAATGTCTTGCTTTACATCACAACACTCAGGCTGGAAGCAAGATACTAGAATGGCTTTACGTCATAGCTATCAAGTTGGAAGCACAGTACTAGTCTCATCTCATCGTCTTGCTTTACGTCACAACACTCAAGCTAGAAGCAAGATACTTGTCTTGCTTTACATCCCAACCATAAGGTCCGAAGCAGGATACTAGACTAGCTTTACGTCACAACTATCCAGCTGGAAGATCAGTGCTAGCCTCATCATATCATCTTGCTTTACGTCACAACCATCAGGTCGAAAGCAAGGTACACATCCTTCTTTACGTCACAACCATCAGGTCAGAAGCAGGGAACTAGATTTTCTTTACGTCGCAACTATACAACCGGAAGCATAGTACTAGTCACACATCATCTTTATTTACGTCACAACCATCAGGTCGGAAGCAAGGTACTTGTCCTACTTTACATCACAACCATCAGGTCGGAAGTAGGATACTAGATTGGCTTTACGTCATAGCTATCTAGATGGAAGCACAGTACTAGTCATATCACATCATCTTGCTTTACGTCACAACCATCAGGTCGAAAGCAAGAGATGTATCATCACAACATCTACTCCCCCTTTAGAGGAGGGTCATTTTGGACTATACCAAGCTTATCTCGAAAGTACTCAAAATTTATACGAGATAGTGGCTTGGTCAACACGTCAATAACCTATTCATCCATGCTAATGTACTGGAGCTTTAAGGCTCCTCTCTACACCATGTCACTGATGTAATGATAACAGATCTCTATGTTGTTTGACCTATCATGGAATATAGGGTTCTCTGTCATATTTATGCAACTCTAGTTGTTACATAGAATCAAGGTTGCTCTCATCTCTAAGTCAAATACGCCAGTCAGCAACTTTCGAAGCCATATAGCTTCGCAGCTGGCTGAACATGCAACAATGTATTATGCTTCCACTGTGCTGAGAGCAATACTATATTGCTTCCTACTATTCCACGAGATCATAGCTGATCCCAAACTGAAACAGCATCCTAAAGCACTTTTCCTGTCAGAAACACTTCATGCCCAATCTACATCAGTATATCCACTCAATGTGAAATCATGATCTCCATCATAGCTGAGACCATAATCTATTGTATCTTTAAGGTACCTCACCACATGTTTTGAAGCCACTAGGTGAACACGTATGGGTTCTACCAGAAACTGACTCAAGGTGTTCACGTCAAAACAAATGTCTGGTCTAGTGTTCGTCAGGTACATCAACGATCCAATAATATATCTGTACAGTGTGGCATCAATCAACTCTGACGAAGTATCGACCAACAGCTTCAGCTTCGCTTCCATGGGTGTATTCATGGGTTTTGCATTCCAACATGTCAAATCTCTTCAAGATTTCGACCGTGTACTTCCCTTGGTTAAGGAATATCCTCTCAGGACTCTGCTATACCTCAAGACCTAAGAAATAATGCATTAGGCCAAGGTCTTTCATTTCAAATTCCGAGGCAAGTCTCTTTTTACATTCAGTGATGAGATTTTCTTCTCCAGTTAAGAATAAGTTATCCACATATGGCAGTAAGATTACTGGCTCATAGTTCATGATTTTGATGTAGAGGTTAGAGTCTTCTTTAGTCTTGGTAAAGCCTAAGCTCATCAAGAAACTTTCTTTACAGCCATACCAAGCTCTAGGAGCTTGCTTCAATCCGTATAAGGCTTTCTTCAATCTGCAGACATGAGACTTCATGTCTTCAACCTCAAATCCTTGAGGTTTCTCTATATACACTTCCTCTTCTATGACACCGTTTAGGAAAGTTGTCTTCACGTCCATCTGGTGCAGCTTCCACTTCATCTTAGCTGCAAGAGCTATGATGGTTCTGATCGAAGTGTATCTAGCCATAGGAGCGAATGTCTCTTCATAGTCAATACCTTCCTTCTAGGAAAATCCACGAGCGACAAATATTGATTTATACTTCTCAATACTTCCATCAGCAGCATGTTTTATTTTGAAGAGCCATCTGGAGGATACCACATCTTTATTCTTTGGTCTGGGAACTATTTCCCATACTTCGTTCTGCATTATGGATTGGTATTCCTCTGTCATGGCATCTGCCCATTCTTTCCTCTGAATGGCTTCTTCAAATAAGGTAGGCTCCTCTTCTAGGAGATCACACATCAAAGCCATATAACTGGAGAATGGCTTTGGTATTTTCACCTGTCTCGTAGTTCCTTGGGGAACATCATACTTCTCTCCATATTGAATAAGCTCTCTAGCCCAAGATGGCTTTCTTTTATGGAGGATCGTCATCTAAGGAGGTTCTTGCACTTCTACTATATCATGGTCTTCTAGAAGTTCCTCATCAGGGGAAGTTACAACTTCCCTCACTGGTTTTGCAACTCTGGGAACCTCCCTCATTGCAGTACTAGGGATTATGGGTTCCTCTTCATATAATTCGTCAAGCTAGAAAAGTTTATATTTCTTGAGCGTTGCATCTTCATCAAAGGTCACATCCCTGTTGATCTCAATGTGATGTTGACCTGGTATATAGATTTTGAAGGCCTTGGAGACCTCACAGTATCCCACAAATATTCCCTTCTTTCCTGAAGGGTCCAACTTATTTCTCTTTTCTTTAGGTATATGAATAAACACTGGACAACCAAATATTTTGAGATGGCTTACCTCTGGCTTCTTTCCGGTGAACATCTCTTCCGGTGTCTTGAGCCCAAGTGCACTATGGGACAATTGGTTCTGCACATATATAGCTGCCATTCCTACTTCTACCCATAATCACATAGGAAGATCTTGATCATGGATCATAGTCTTCACAACTTCTAGTATGGTTCTATTCTTTTGTTCAGCTACACCGTTTTGTTGGGGATTATAGGGAGTAGTGAGTTCCCTCTTGATCCCAACATCTTTGCAGAAGTTCATAAACTCTTTTGAGGTGTATTATTTTCCATTATCTGACCTGAGTATCTTGATATTTCTCTCAGAAAGATTCTCTATCAAGGCTTTTAATTCCCACTAATGGAAGTCGATGGTATTGGGCCACACAAATCTGAATGAATGATCTCTAGGACTCCTTCTACCTTGTTGCCTTTCTTCGAAAATGGGTTCTTGATGTTCTTCCCTTGTGCACATCCATTACATACGCCTTCATGGTCACCTTTGAGTTCTGGTAAACCTGTGACCGCTTTGCATATGTATGGCAGCGCCTTGTAGTTGATGTGAGCTAGTCTTCTATGCCAAAGTTCACATGGATTCTTCAATGGTGTGGGTCATGGCAGCTTCTAAGTGACCCTTTAGCTTATGCAAGCCACCTTCTTCTTTTCCAATGATGATTTCTTTATTTATGGTTTATCCTTTAGCATGTTGCCTTCTGCAACCTTCACTATAGCTTCCTCAGGGTTATTACATGTGACCTGGAGCAAGGTCAACAAAACAACAAGCAAGAATAATATCCTTCTGATAATATAAAGAAATAGCACGAACAATCATCATAGTAGCTCCTTTAGAGCTACCACTTATAATTTATCTAAAGCAAAGATTAAAGGTAATGAATACAATATGAAATGAGGTCAACACTCTCATAGTGTTGTGACCAAGCATTCTTCCATGGAAACCGAGAACTAACACACGAGGTTTCTCCTAGAGGAGGTGTTAGTTGTATCAGGCAAAGCATTTACCTCTATATGCTCACATGCTATCAAGTATAATACTTTACAAAGACTGTTATCTCAACTATAGCCATCAAGTTGTCATGTGTACCTTTGAATCTTATCAACTTGATTTAATCAAACCTGGAGCCTTGTCTTCAGGAATGAGTGCTTGCTTTTCTTCCAAGTCTCCTTCACTCAAGATGATGAGTGTTTTCTTCAACTTGCTTGTTGTACTAAGACAATATGCTATCTTGACAGAAGGTTGGGTTAGAGGATAAGCTCCATGATCTCAAATTTTAATCCATTTAATAATTTGATCATAGCTTCAACATGAAACACTAATCAAGATAATGTCATGACAAATAGATGCATATCAAAATAATCACACCTGGGTTGAATCATTCCTCTGAATGTGTTGGATCTTGAGATCCTTTTGGATCTATGGCAAGAGATCCATTCTCTTGCAAATACTCTTTAAAGTTTAACAATTTAAACATATGTGAGTACATACCTCTGATAGCATTTGCAGGTGGTGGCACCATTTGGCAGCAACGGTAATCATTACCAACTATTTAAAAACTTCAAGGATGACTGCAACTGGTAGTACAGCTGCAACTGCAGCTGGTACTGCAACTGCAACTGGTTCTGAGACTGCAACTGCAACTGCAACTTAGGGTTTATGAGGAAACCCTAATTTTTCAAACTTTGAATTTTGAAATTCTGATCCAGGGGATAGATGTGCTAAGCTGAGGCGAGTTAGCTGGTGCAGTCAGATTTCTGAAAATCCAACTTTTACCCCCTCAAACTTGATCTGTGGATTTCTGGACTGGTGCTTCTGGTTTTTTGGTACTTTTGGTACTCTGGTTTTCTGGTACTTTGTGAAATCTAGGGTTTCACTTTTCAGGAGATCTAGCCACTGAAAAGGTGCACTGAGAGTGACAAAGTGATCCTTAGGGGAGGGCACACTTTTCTAGATGGTTTTGGGGCTAAAAACCTTCACCATCAAAAATCCCTAATTTTCATGTACAACAACAATGACGTTTTTCACTCTTGTGAAAGATGCTTCCTTCAGCTTGGCTCTGATACCATGTTAATGTTTAAGCCATTATTATAGTTCTTTGCATTTCAGTAGATAACAATAGCATAATCCAAGATCACTAAGAAATACACAATCACAAGAGACACAACATTTATCCTAGGAAACCCTCTAGGGGAAGAAAACCCAACAAAACTTCCTTAATATAGATAGTCAATACAATGCCAAGAGATCTATTAAACTAATGCAGAATATCCTCTCCCAGATATGCGCCACTCTCTCTCCTTCTTCTTTAACAGCAGATCCAAAACTTGTCTCTCAAATGAGCAAGTGATTTATGTGTCTAAATGAGGCACTAGCCTCCTTATTTATATTAGACTGGCACATGTGAAGTGTCTCTTCACTGGCGGGGCCGACTTCTCCAACTGGGTGGTTATAACCACCTTTAATATTTTATGGGGCCTCTTTAATATCTGCTAGGGCCGACTTCTTATTCTGCCTATTATAATTCTCATTTGACCAATCCACAAAAGGGGATTTGGTCCTATTACAATAGCTGACATGATCAATCCACAATGGGGATTGATCCAATGAATAATATATAAAATAATAATAAGAATACTCTTTGCAGTTACATTATTTCAACAACCAATCCCAAATCTCTTGCTTCTAATGTTCAAAGTGCTCTAAGTCCTACTCCTTCCACCGACAAAAATTCTGAGGTTAACTCCATTCAATCCACCCCTGTCGGCAAAAATAAATCTAAAAAAGGAAAGGGTAAGAATAAGGAGGATAGAAATAATAATCCGCAATCCGATAAACCTAAGACACAGTCTGTTGATGATAAGGATAAGCGTAAACCTAGATATCCTTGCCTTATCTGTGGTGATGATCACTACACGAAAGACTGTCAAAGACATGCTAAGGTCACTAAGTTCCTTCAAGGGATCGAAAAACCTCCCACACCTGTCATTTTGTCACAACCTTTCCCTTCTCAACAGCATGCCCAATTGGTCATTCATGACCAACCCTCTCCTTCCACCACTTCATATGTCCTTATGTGTATTGGTAATTCTACCAAGAATGGCGTTGCCATCACCACTCGAGCCAAAGATTATTCTCCTTCAAAGGAGAAAGTTGACGATTTACCACCTTCGTTGGGTCAACCACCTCCTTCAACTTCACCTCCCAATGGTCCTCTTTATCTCGAATGACCGGGTCCCAATACAGTTCTTCACCCTCCTCCAAAGGGCATTGTTTGGAAGTCCGCCTTCAATCCTCATGCACGTGTTGCTCAAAACTACAGTATTGTAGAAGATATTGCACAAGCACCCTCTGCGATGTTAGCTCTTGAATTCCTTCAAAGTTGTCCCGCTCAATGGAAGGCACTATTAAAGGCCATCGGTGGAATTGATCCCACAGATATGAATTTGATAATCTTTGACTTGGAAGATCACATTCCAAGGCTACCTCCTCAGTTAGCATTTCAGATTCAATTTCTCATCGAGAACAAGAATATCTGTAGAACTGTTATTGATGAGGACGCCTCGACGTGCGTCATGTTTGTTGCTTGTTGGAAATCCATTGGCTCTTTCCCCCTCACTGAATCACACAATACACTTAAGGCATTCAATGGTTCTGGTTTTAAACCCTACGGTGTTCTTCCCTCGTTGTCTATTACATTGGAAGGAAAATTGGTCGAGGTCAAGGTCTTTGATGCACCTCTTGATTATAACCTCTTACTTGGCCGTAGTTGGATTGATTCCATGTGTGTAGTTGTGTCCACACTTTTCTGCATGTTATGTTTCCCACACCAAGTAAAACTAGTTACCATCGGCCAACTGGCCTTTTTTAATTTCGATTCTCGTACTAGAAATGTACCATTTATATCAAAGACACCTCTTGTGAATGATAATGTCGGTGTGGGTCTCCTGAAAAATTCCACCTTAATGGCTACCTTCCCAATACCACCACCCAATGTTCCACCGCCTTTTGCCGCCTCAATCAACATGATTTCCACCTCCATCCGCGAAACCCTCGCATCTCATGACCTGTGGATAGTACTTGATCCTGGTGATTATCTTCGCCATGGCGAACAAATTCCCTTAAGTCCAGTTGAATCCTCTTATCAAGCCATTCAATCGAAAACCCATTCTACTCCCTCTCTTGGTGATTCATCTCCTGATCCATTTCACGTTATCTTTCCTACGGATGAGATGATCATGTCAGTTATGTCCATGGAAGACACCCCATAGGACAATGGACGTCATCATTCCATTCTCTTCCTAGAGCAGCACACCATCGAGAGTTACCAATGGATTTCGACTCCGTCGACCATTGTTGTCATTTCCTCTATTCCTGAGTCAACACACGATGTGATTTATGACGGGAACTTGAGTAACATTTCACCCACCATGTCTCTTGACATATCCATTAAACCTGGAGTCGTCGAAAATGTTCACATTGGAGCCGCATGTTCCGATGATGAAGTCATCACTTATAAAGCTATCTTTCAAGAATTTTGTGACATTTTCGCTTGGAGCTATGAAGAGATGTCGGGTATTGACCCTGATATCATTGTGCATGAAATTAAGACCTACCCGGATGTTAAACCCATTCGACAGAGACTTCGCCCGGTCCACCCTCGCAAAGCCGCAACTATCAAGCTCGAAGTTGAAAAACTTCTTAAAGCCAACTTTATCTATCATGTGGCTTTAACTGATTGGGTCTCTAATATGGTTTCGGTCAATAAAAAACAAGGCGCGATCCGTTTATGTGTCGATTATAGGGATATTAATAAAGCTTGTCCTAAGGACAATTACCCAACCCCCTTCATCGACCAGATTGCCGATGATTGAGCCGGGAGTGAAATATTCTCTTTAATGGACGGTTTCTCCAGCTATAATCAGATTAATATTTTTTCCACGGATCAACACAAGACTGCTTTCATTTTTCCTTGGGGTACATTTTCCTACCGAAAATTGCCTTTCGGTTTAAAGAACATTGGTTCGACTTTTCAATGTGTCATGTCTTATGATTTTCACGATATCAAGCACATCATACAATCGTATCTCGATGATCTACCAATGCATTCCATGAGTCACCAAGATCACCCGGCCCATCTCTGAGCCATTTTCATTCATTGTCGTTACTACCGTATACGTTTAAACCCACACAAATGTGTTTTTTGTGTGGAGTCCAACCGACTTCTAGGTTTTATTGTGTCACTTCATGGAATTAGGGTGGACCCTTTAAAGGTTGAGGCTATCCTTAATCTACCTCCTCCTTCCACATTACGCCATCTTCAAAGTTTGCAAGGGAAGGCAAACTTTTTGTGTCGATTCATCCCCAATTACGCTGAGTTAAAGTTAGGATTTACTCAACTATTGAAGAAGAGTTACAAGTTCGTATGGGACGAGACTGCCAACCAAGCCTTCGAATATTTGAAACTTACCCTAACTCGTACACCACTGCTTTTCCCACCCGATTATAGTAGAGACTATTTCCTCTACCTCGTCGCTGCGGACTCTACCATTGCCATGGTTTTAGTCCAAGAATATGATTCACATGACGAACATGTAATTTATTATTTGAATCAGAGTCTCACAACTACCGAAGCCAAATACCCACATGTGGAAAAATTGCCCTTGCGAGTTGTTCAAGTCGTCCAATGTTTCCGTCACTATATCCTATTACGCAGGACCACTGTTATTTCTGATTGCAACCCTATGCAACATATCCTTATGTGCCAATTGCTAGGGGGCAAGTACTCCAAATGGATTGTGATTCTCCAGAATTTTGACTTAGAGTTTGAATGTGCTAAGTCTAAGAAATCATTGGTTTTCACTGAACTGATATATGACCTTCCCTCCACTGAGACAAAAAGTGTGGCAGTGGATTCCTTACCTAATGAATCCATTTTTCTGATCAGTTCTGATGACGCTTGGTACAGAGATATTATCATCTATCTCCACACTCAAACTTTCCAACCCCACCTTTCTAGCACAGACCATCGTCGTATATGGTATCAAGCCCGTCAATACATAATTCTCGGTGACACTACTTATCATCGTGGTGTTGACTCTATTTTTCAACATTGTTGTTATCGAACTAATCAGTAGGTGTGGACACTAATATATCTCCCTAGATCCACCTGGATCTAGAACAAAACAAGACAGGACATGACTCTTTCCCTAAGTTTTGACCATTGAATTAGCTAGTAGGAAGGAACAAGTAACATACCTTAGTATCGCTTCCTAGGGTTTCTGTTGCTCCCGCTTCGCTCCGATGTTCTCGTGAGGTCAAGACCAAGACAACACAAACCAACCAAAGTAAAGATAGCAAAATATATTCAACTGTCAACTTCTGTGTATGATCAAGGAATTACACAATAAAGTGAGAATAGCTTTATGGGAAAGGGACATGCCACTGTATCATATTAATTGAAAGTAAAGATTACAACCTGATAGCCTTGATGTCTCAAGCTTCCTTTCGATGTCTCTTGGCTCCAACACACACACTTTCTCAATCATTGCATGAAGAAGATCAAATCCTCTTGATATACTTGCTAGAGTCTCCAAGCTGTTGTTCAAGCTAAATCCTTCACACAATTCTTTCACCAATTCTCCAATGAATATTGCTTAACCTTTTCCATGAGAATTCCCTCAATATATAGGAGATAATGAGATAGTTACTTGGATAAGAATGATCCCACAATATCAGGGAATCCAGTACAAGGATAACCATTCGAATGCCAACCCATTCTTCTAGAAGATTCCCTTCTAGAACCATCGAGAATTCATCTTTTTCCATGCTTTAGGACGAGTTCGCACCCTAGCTATTCAGCACAGTGTGAGAAGTTCACACCCTGGCTTAAGGCAGCCTACGAGAATGGGTCATTATCGCACCCTAATATATTAGCATCCTGCGAACCCTCTTCAAAAGTGAGTTTTCTGGGAAGAGTTGAAAGTAACTTTTCTCAGGAGAAAGTTCTTATGAAGAGCCTGAGTACACCATCATTAATACACCATCATGATGACCAAAATCACGGGTAACAACTATCTCACCTATGATGAGGCTAAGAAAGCTTTGAATGACTTCCACTCTAGAGCATGTGGTGGTCATATGTCTGGGTATGCCACTGCCCAAAAGATCTTAGGAGCAAGGTACTTATGGCCCTCTTTGTTTAAAGACTGTATTATTGTTGTCCAGAAGTGTCATGCTTGTCAAACATATAATAACAAGATAGGATCTCATCCTGCTCCTTTACACCCTGTAGTTTCCATTGGTCCTTTCACAAAATGGGGCATTGACTTCATGACGTGTAACCCTCACTCAGTCGGGGGGCATGGATACATCATCGTAGCCATGGATTATTTCACTAAATGGGTCGAGGCGATGCCTACATTCGATAATACCAGAAAAACTGCATCCCTATTCATATTCAATCATATCATCACTCAATTTGGAATCCCGCAAGATATCATCACTAAACATTGTAGCCATTTTTGAAATTTCATGATGTCCGAGATTACTGAAAAGTTGGGTCTTCGGCATGAAAACTCAACCCCCTATTACCCACAGGCCAATGGCCAAGTTGAAGCGATAAATAAAGTTCTTATCACTATGCTTCAACGGATAATAGGAATTCATAAGACAAGTTGGCATGCAATGTTGTTTTCAGCATTATGGGCCTATCGGACATACATGAAGTCTGCCACGGGATTTACGCCTTTCCAATTTGTGTATGGTATCAAAGTTGTCCTGCCGATTGAATGTGAGATACCATATTTGAAGCTAGTCGTTGAACTTCTCCCCAATACCTCCACTGAAGAGGAATGTCTCTTGTACTTGATGCAATGGATGAAACCCATCGTGATGCCACCCTGGTTATTGAAGATCAGAAAAAACGTGTCAAAGCCCATTACGACAAGCATGTCAGGCCACGTGTTTTCTCTGAAGGTGATCTAGTTCTCCTTTATGAACAAGATCGTGATTTATTAGGGGCCGAAAAATTTGAGGCTATGTGACGAGACCCTTATATTGTCAAACGAGTGTTGGAGAAAGGATCTTACGAGTTAGTGGATTATGATGGCATTCCTTTGAGTGAACCCAGAAATGGGCTTTACTTGAAGAAGTACTATGCTTAGGTTATCTTCGCATGAGTTCTTGTATTTTACTGTATCATACTCTTGTGTGCTAATTTTGTGTGTTTTTTCATTACTTGGTTTTGACCCCCAACTGCTTACCTTGCGTTGTGCTTGGTTTCCAGATGTCGGTGTCTTCGCGACCCTACATTAGCTTCCCCGATGGTGCTAATCGTAGTAATGATAACTTAACATCTGTTGCTTGGGAAATCTAAGCTCCTACAAATGAATTAATCAGTCCACATGGTGTCTTCCTCGCTTGTGCAACTAACAATATCGTGGAATATAGTGCAATCATCGAATTGTTGACCGACATTATTTCACTTGGAATCTGTCACCTTGTCATACGACTCAATTCACAACTAGTATTACTACAGTTAAGTAATGTCTATGCTATCCAGAGACCTACTTTGTTGAGGATATATTTATGAATTCACCTCTTGGAACGTCATTTTGATTATATTGAATATCAACACATTCCTAGAAGTCTAAATACATTAACAGATGCATTAGCTAATTATGTGTTAGATAGACATTTGAGACATTTATAAATCCAATCACATGTTGTAAATAAAACAAGTAAGCTGGTAGAAGCTTCATGTATATATAACGATAAAAGTTTTTTACAAAAAAGTGTTTTTGTCTGAAGACCGAAATATCAAAATTTGAAGCACATGGCTTCATATACAAAATAACATCAAGGATGTTGCTCACAATAACACAAAATTGCTTGTGCTACCCTACGAAAAAGTCGACTAATAGAACCAGATACGCCTACAGTATGGTGTTGATATCATCTCAGGATCTCATTGATAGAGATATCCAGGACATATGTTGTCAACCCCTCCAGGTTCTGCTCGATTGCCTCGTAGTTACCAGCATCCCATCCTGCTACCTCGGCTGCTTCCCCTCGTCTCTTAATGGGAGATGTACCTGGAGGCCGATGCGGTTCTACATCTACAATGTCAAATAATTTTTTATTAGTCCTCGGATTAAAAACATAAAAAATTATTTCATATTTCAAAATTTACAAAAAAATTATAAAAATAAAAAATGTGCTTCTTAACTAAGTTCCCCCATTGAGAACCCTCAAGTAGAACCAAGTCTAGGTTGCCTTTGAAATCCAAACTGACATAGGCATAGTCATCTACCATCAGTAGCGGAGGCCTCAACTAGTCAAAGAACACATCGTTATATTTAACGTTGGGGTCCGCCACATGCCGAGCGAGAGGTCACACCATCTTTTCATCCTTGGATCCTGTGGGGCCAGCAAGCCCCACTCTATCTGTAATAGAAAATGAGGAACCCTCTTGAGGAAGAAGGACACTAAGATGGATCCATACTCTAATTTCTTCAGGTCACCTCTCTTGCACTTTGTCAGTTGTTTCTTCATACTACGAAGAACCCAATCACTCTAGTTAAACACCCAGGACTCCATGCACTCCACTGCATACTGGAAGTAACTCTGGAGTGCCATGTGAGGAGATGCACTCCCCACCATTCGTGAGATAATGAACAGGATAGTCCGTAGGGGTAAATATCGGACACCCCTAATGGAAACTTTGCCCTTGCATCTCTCAGCATCGGGATTGTTAGCACATAATCATGTAGGGGGTGCTCTCCTAAAAGAAGCGTCCCCTTGGGCAAGAAAGAGATTCGGAAAACCCATTTTTCCAAAGTTTAGAGGATGGGCATGTCATTTTAATGGGAAGGCAGTTTCGGACGGTCGAGATATGCTCACCTAGATCTACGGCTGAGGTTTCATTCCGGAGCCCCCTCACCATTTTGTCTTTAACGGAGGGGGGGGTCTGGAATTGGGCGCGCATCTCTCAAACG
>ML793950.1:393923-427962 GCA_009831015.1 Picea engelmannii
GGGGGGGGGGGTCTGGAATGGTGTGGTATTGATGTGGGGGCCCCTTCCTGTCATGTCACCTTCTCTACAGTTTCCTCCCCTGCCATTTGTTCTCCACTTAACCGTGTGACAGGGTTCGTTCCCTTTGGCCCCTCCTCATCCTCCAACATCTGTCCCACTCCCTTCCACGTCAGCCTCCCATAAATAATGTGTTCCCCATTACCATTATATCCCGTCATCTTTTCCCCTTTTTCTTGCCATGTGTGTCACCCCTGTTGTTTCCGTGATCACTCCCTTTCCCCGTTCCACGTTAAGCACACCAGTTCCTTCATGACCTATCTGTTAGTAACATTTCTTATCATGGACACAAGAATATCCAGGTCTACAGGTTGCACGAGGAGCGCCCAAGCGCAACACATAGAAGAAGTCCTTTTCGGACTTAAAATCAAGCGAGCGGGCAAAATTATGGTGTCAACGGTCCGGATCCATCCATATGAGCAAATCAACGGTTGGCGGGAAATCGCTGGTGGAAAAGTTGCGCCAAGATTAGGCGCGATGGATAGCGCCTATATTGTGTGCAGGGAAAGGTAGCAGCCGTCCATCCAGAGGACGCGTGGCGCGAGATCTAGTCGCGTCGGCTTTTCGGCAGTCGCGAGTTCAAAGGGTGAAGGTTTAATGTCATTTCACATCTAGAAACCCCGAACTTCGAAGCGCCGAAAGCGCCCAAAGACGGGCCCACAATATTGGAGGGGCAGTCACAGCCATCCGTCTGAAGCGGACACCTGGCGCACGATTAGGCTCCCCACCTTTTCTCCCATCATAGTTTCAAAGTGCAAAGAGAAGCTCCCTCATATCCCTGATGCGTGAAGTAAAGAGAGCATCCGGGACCCAAGCCCACAGCATCACCGAGTGGATTCAGGGCCGTTAGATCTCAAAGGGACGTGTGGCACCAGATTGAGTCATCTCGGCGTTTCGCTCATCGTGATTTCAAAAGGCAGGGATTAGCTCCTCATATCCCCGATGCGCGAAGTAATGAGAGCGTCCGAGACCTGAGCCCACAGCATCACCGAGTGGATTCAGGGCCGTCAGATCTCAGAGGGACGCGTGGCACCAGATTGAGACATCTCAGCATTTCGCTCATCACGATTTCAAAAGGCAGGGATTAGATCCTCATATCCCCAATGCGCGAAGTAACGAGCGCGTCTGGGACCCGAGCCCACAACATCACCGAGTGGATTCAGGGTCATCAGATCTCAGAGGAACACATGGCACCAGATTGAGCTGTCTCGGCGTTATGCTCATCGCGATTTCAAAAGGTAGGGATTAGCTCCTCATATCCCCGATGCGTGAAGTAACGAGAGCGTCCAGGACCAGGGCCCACAGCATCACCGAGTGGATTCAGGGCTGTCAGATCTCAGAGGGACGCGTGGCACCAAATTGAGCCGTCTCGACGTTTCACTCATCGCGATTTCAAAAGGAAGGGATTATCTCCTCCCCATTCATGAACGCCGAAAGTGCCTTGGGAATAAGCACGGGGTCACAGCCCGTGGTCACTTGGAAAAGAAAGGAGTTGTGCAAAAGGAGACAAAGGTGTCGGGGCTAGTCGCCGCAAGGATCGTTGTGAACACCGTGCACCATCTGATGCGATCTTGATCCTAGTTTTCGCTTGGAGTAAATGAAGATGAGAGAGGGTGGTTGAGACCTCCTTTCATTCATTAAGTGTGAGATATGGAGGGTCTGGCAGGTGGTCTACTCGAGAGGGTCCTGTGTACCCGTCTTTCAAAAGAAGCCATGCTGAGTTCTCGACTAGCCAGAGGAGGTCTTCACATGCTAGCTCGACGCTCAATGTCTCAACCACTTCCCTCACAGGATCCATGCGCAGTTAAGGTGGCGTCTGACAGGGATTATCTGTCCAAATTCGACTGAAGGGACACCACGCCTTGAATGGCTAAACATGCCTCTGTTAAGTGAATTTTCCTGAGTATATAGACTCAGTCTTTGTATTTTGTAATCTATTGATGGTAGAGCGAAGCTCCCGAGGGTAAAGTTTTAGCACAGACTCTAGTTCTCTAGTTATGTATTGGTATGTAAGATTTCTTGTTTAATGACAGATAGTCTTCTCACTCCGTCTAGTTTTCATCTTATGCTAAGAGAGTTCGTGATCGACTGATTCGCACGAATTATGGAAATTATGTTATGATAAAGGATTTATTGTGGCGTTATTTTTTTCTCTGGTTTTCTACGTTTGAATGTAAGAAGATCTTTCGTTTAAATGTCTTCTTCTACAGTCTGTTAGGAGCCTGATGTTTACAGTAGACCTTTACAGTTCTCTTATACGAGTCTTCCCCCTACTCACCCTTACTACAACTCACTATCTGAAGTTACTTAAGACCTTTCTTGTCCATGCATGCCCAACCTAGTTTCAAAGTTAGAACCACATCGTTCGAGTTAACCTCCATTTGATCACCCCATTAAAAAAATCATGGCATAAACTGATGGGTGTCGGGCTCTGCTCCTGCTGCAATCCAGGGGTGACTTCTGACACTAACATTTTTGGCACCGTTGCCGGGGACGAAGTTGAAGATTTTCCCTGGGCAGAACGACATTGAGCCTCTGATTATGAAGGTACATCAAACATCAGAGCCCTTCAAGATTGCTACTGTGCACCTGGTGACTCCAAGGTTTCCACATCATTGTTTCAGCTGTGGCTACTATTAGCACACCTGAAAGCTGACCCAAAGGAGCTTTCTCGAGAAGGTTTCAGTAGCTGCTTTCTCAGTCTGAGAAGCTTCCTGGGGTAACAACAATGTTAGGATCTAGCCTTTGATGGTGAACAAGGACCAGACATATTCGAAGTTGCGCATCTTTCACCTGGCGACTCCATGATTCAAGGATTGATTGGCGACTCCACTGGTTCGATATGGAGAAAATCCTTGCTCGCAGGTTTGCTCCTTTTAATTTTTCTGCTATTCCTGGTTTTCCTAATGTTGTCCCCTCTCCAAATGAATGGGGCGATTATTTTCCCATATTTGGAAAATGTGAAGAGGATGACCCTGCACAACACCTTAGTGAGTTTCATGAACTCATGCGTCAGTGGGAGATACATCATGAGGATGTATTACTTAAGATGTTCATGTTCTCGTTAGAAGGGGATGCGCGTAAATGGTATCATTCTTTACCCCCTGCTATCATTTCTTCACTCTCAGAGTTTCATGCAACTTTCATCGCCTATTTTCAGGAGTTTTATCCCTCCGAGTTAATTTGTCATAACTATGGTGAGGGATACCACAACTCTGTACAAAATGAAGTTATTTCTGACATAGGTTGTGAGGATAATCCTGACGACCTGGATCAGGAATCATTCCTTTCTCCTCCCCATTCGTATGCATCTGAGGTGGGTTATGAAAGCGATGAATATCCCAGGGGGGAAGAGGAATCCCTGAGTGAGCTGATGGAGCAGGTGAAATATCTCTCTGCCCAATTAGAAGGGTTGAAATATGAAGACTGTGCAGAGGATTTTCCATCCTGGGAGGAAGAAGATGACCTGAGTGAACTAGTGGAGTAGACGATATTCCCCACTCCCCAATGTGCAAAATTGGAATCTGAAGACAGCGAAGAGGATTTTCCAGTCTTCGAGGCAGATGATCTAAGTAGCTCTTTTGAAGAAATTATTGAAGATTTCTTGGATGCGTTAGCATATGCCCTCGATGAGCTTGTTGTCTCAGATTTAAACGAAGAAGCCGTTGTGGAAGAGGATTGCTCTTTCTTCCTTCATGATATTTCCCATGATGTATTTACATTTGGGATTGAACAAAAGGATCGAGAGACCATTCCCATTTAAAAAGATGGGGGAGTGCACAGAAAAGAGGAGGAGGAACCAGAGGAACGACTGAGCACGCATTTATTTTTCTATCCAGAGCCAGTCCGCGAGTAGCCACCACCCGAGATCAGTGAGCCTACGACAGTTGTCCACTCACCTATGCTTATCAGATATATTCAGCCATAGGTGGACAACTGTGTAGCACAGGCGGTTGTTTGTCGCCAGTTTTCTGGGATTGGCCACTCATTCTATGACCCTATCAACAAGTACATGGAGTGACATTTCCCCTATGCCTTGGAGCCACCCTATTTCATCTCAACTCCAGCCTGTAAGGAGGAGTTGAAGAGTGTAACCGTTCTGCTGTCACAGTTACATCATCTGTTGATGATCGTTGACAGAAGGAAGGAGCTTCTATCCAAGAAGCTGCTTGAATGGATATGGTGGAAATCTACTTTCACCTATCCCCATGTAAAGTGTTTTATTAGTTTAGGATTGTATATAAATAAGATCCTTTGAGCATGTATCTTTATTTTGTTGCTTTTATTTTTTGGCTTGTATTTTTAGCAGCGAGATGTTTTGAGCCTGACTCCATAGCCCAACAACAAGGCACTGAAATTGAAAAATGAGTCCTTAGAGCATCATAGGGATGACTCTATCCCCCATGGAGCCTAATGTTAGTAACATTTCTTGTCCTGGACACAAGAATATCTAGGTTTGCAGGTTGCACGAGGAGCGCCCAAGCGCAGCGCATAGAAGAAGTCCTTTTCGGACTTAAAATCAAGCGAGCGGGCAAAATTATGGTGTCAACGGTCCGGATCCATCCATATGAGCAGATCAACGATCGACGGGAAATCGTTGGTGGAAAAGTTGAACCAAGATTAGGCGCGATGGATAGCGCCTATATTGTCTGCAGGGAAAGGTAGCAGCCATCCATCCAGAGGACGCGTGGTGTGAGATCTAGTCGCGTCGACTTTTCGGCAGTCGCGAGTTCAAAGGGTGAAGGTTTCATGTCATTGCACATCTCGAAACCCCGAACCCCGAAGAGATGAAAGTGCCCAAAGGTGGGCCCACAATATCGGGGGGGCAGTCACAGCCATCTGTCTGAAGTGGACACCTCGTGCACGATTAGTCTCCCCGTCTTTTCGCCCATCGCAGTTTCGAAGTGAAAAGAGCAGCTCCCTCATATCCCCGATGTGCGAAGTAACAAGAGCGTTCGGGACCCGGGCCCACAACATCACCGAGTGGATTCAGGGCCGTCAGATCTCAGAGGGACGTGTGGCACTATATTAAGCCGTCTCAGCGTTTCGCTCATCGCGATTTCAAAAGGCAGGGATTATCTCCTCATATCCCCGATGCGCGAAGTAACAAGAGCGTCCCGAACCCAGGCCCATAGCATCACCGAGTGGATTCAGGGCCGTCAGATCTCAGAGGGACGCGTGGCACCAGATTGATCCATCTTGGCGTTTCACTCATCGTGATTTCAAAAGGCAGGGATTAGTTCCTCATATCCCCAATGCCCGAAGTAACGAGAGCGTCCGAGACCTGGGCCCACAACATCACTGAGTGGATTCAGGGCCGTCAGATCTCAGAGGGATGTGTGGCACCAGATTGAGCCGTCTCGGTGTTTCGCTCATCGCAATTTCAAAAGGTAGGGATTAGCTCCTCATATCCCCAATGCGCGAAGTAACGAGAGCGTCCGGGACCCGGGCCCACAGCATCACCGAGTGGATTTAGGGCTGTCAGATCTCAGAGGGACGTGTGGCACCATATTGAGTTGTCTCGGTGTTTCACTCATCGCGATTTCAAAAGGCAGGTATTAGCTCCTCCCCATTCGCGAATGTCAAAAGTGCCTTGGGAATAAGCACGGGGTCACAGCCCATGGTCTCTTGGAAAAGAAAGGAGTTGTGCAAAAGGAGACAAAGGTGTCGGGGCTAGTCGCCGCAAGGATCATTGTGATCACCATGCGCCATTTGATGCGATCTCGATCCTGGTTTTCACTTGGAGTAAATGAAGATGAGAGTGGGTGGTTGAGACCTCCTTTCATTCATTAAGTGTGAGATATGGAGGGTCTGGTAGGCGGTCTGCTCGAGAGGGTCCTGTGTACTCGTCTTTCAAAAGAAGCCATGCCGAGTTCTCGTCTAGCCATAGGAGGTCTGCACACGCTAGCTCGATGCTTAATGGCTCAATCGCTCCCCTCACAGGAGCCATGCACAGTTAAGGTGGCGTATGACAGGGATTATCCGCCCAAATTCGGCTGAAGGGACACCATGCCTTGAATGGTTGAACATGCCGCTGTTAGGTGAATTTTCCTGAGTATATAGACTCAGTCTTTTTATTTTGTAATCTATCGATGGTAGAGAGAAGCTCCCGAGGGTAAAGTTTTAGCACAGACTCTAGTTCTCTGGTTATGTATTGGTATGTAAGATTTCTTGTTTAATGACAGACAGTCTTCTCACTCCATCTGGTTTTCATCTTATGCTAAGAGAGTTCGTGATCGACTGATTCACACGAATTATGGCAATTATGTTATGATAAAGGATTTATTGTGGCGTTATTGTTTTCTCTGGTTTTATGCGTTTGACTGTAAGAAGATCTTGTGTTTAAATGTCTTCTTCTACAGTCTGTTAGGAGCCTGATGTTTACAATAGACCTTTGTAGTTCTCTTATACAAGTCTTCCCCCTACTCACCCTTACGACAACTCACTGTCTGAAGTTACTTAAGACCTTGCTTGTCCATGCATGCATGGCCTAGTTTCAGAGTTAGAACCACATCGTTTGAGTTAACCTCCATTTGATCACCCCATTAAACAAATCGTGACATAAACTGATGGGCATCGGGCGCTTCTCCTGTTGCAATCCAGGGGTGACTTCTGACACTAACACTATCCATTAGACCGTTCAGCTGATCCAGGTGGCGCCATGAGAAGACCTCCATGTCCCAGAGGGCAGAGTTGACCCGGATTGTTCCTGATCCCAAGAAAGCAGTTATTGAAGTTGTTGGAGGTGGTTAGACATCATCTCCGCCATAAATGGAAAGTTTGGGAAAGGATTAAAAGCCGGTTGATTCATCTATAGGACAATCAGGAGTCTGATTGCATCTGTCAGAAGTGCACGATCGTCCAGAGTCTGCATGCGCAGACTACCAAAAGACATGCAAACGCAATGTTTTTAATGCAGTGTCTCGTTTTCGCTATTGTTGTTTTGTTTTGAGTATATGTAGGCGTTTTCACCATTTTGTAATCTATCGATGGTTGAGCTAGGCTCCCGATTGTAAATTTTTAATGAAGCATTGGTTGCTCTGGTTATGTATTGGCACTTGAGACTTCTTGCCTTATGAATGTCAACTTCTTTCCATCTCTTTGTTTACACTATGTTAGAACAGCTCAAAATTGGAGGATCCAGTCGAGTTGCGCTATTATAGGATGATGTAGGTTGGATCACTATAATAGTTTCATTGTCTCTAATCAGTTCTTGTATTTTCTCAATGCTGAATGATTTGGAATTGGAGGATCCAATCAAGTCACCCTTCAGTTCCCCGAAACTCAGAACCAAGAGGATCTTGTATTATGATTTTTTCTTCCTCAAGCTACTGAAAGGCCTGATGCCCGAGGCATTATTGCTCACTCACCTCACCAAGTCTTCCACCTGCTCATTTTACAATCAACTCACTGACGGAAGTTAGATCAAGACCTCCTTTGTTCTTTACATACTAGGCTTGGTCCCTGAGTTAGAGTAATACCTTCTTGGGTCTCTACCCATTTGATCACCCATTAAATTTATTCGTGACATAAACTAATGGGCGTTGGGATTTGCTCATGTAGCAATCCATGAGTGACTTCTAGCGCTAACATTTCTGGCACCGTTGTCGGGGACGAAGTTGAATATTTTCCTTGGGATTGAATGACAACGATTAACTAATTCTGAAGGTGCATTAGATATCATAACTATCAAGATTTCTACTGTGCACCTGGCGACTCCACTGACGCGACTCTGCTGGGTGACCCCACTGGTTCCAAGCCATAAGTGACTCCATTGTTTCAGCCATGGCTTCTAGAGGCAGACACACAAGGTCTACTCCTCAGTTGTCATTAGCGCCACCTGAAGCTGACCCAGAGAAGATCATCAGAAAGGGAAAGTCCTCTAAAGGAGGTACTTCTACTGCTAAAACAGGTGTTTCTGGTGATTTTCAAGATTTTGTTGAAACTCCAACCCCTTCATTTCATCCTGTTTTATTACCGTCTATCGGAGTTTCTCATAGTCTAAATTTTGGGAGTGTTCCTGCTGGATTCTCTCCTCCTGGTCTCAAATTAGTAGGAGAAACTCTTGTCAGTCCCCTCTCCCCCAAGGTGGTACCCTGGTTCAAACCTAGCGCCTCTGAACATTCTCCTACTCCGGGTTTTACTACCCCTCCTCCTGTTATTACTGTTGTTGAGGGAAGGGAAATTTTTGTGCCTTTGAGCCCGCAAGCCTGCTCTCTAGATTTGTTGCAGTTCCCCTCCCATTCTTTAAGCTCAACTCTAGTCTTTCTGCTTCGAACCTCATCTCCTCCTAGTTCCCCCACATCTGTTGTTCCTATGGCTGGTGCTAATCCCCCTCTAAATAGAATGGATTCCATAGTAGCTGCCAGATATGCTCCCTTAATCCTACCTCAACCTGTGAATCCTCTCCCTGCTGGAGATTACCTGAAATATATGCCCAAGTTCACTGGGGAAGAGGACATAACTGCAGAAGAGCACCTGGATGCTTTCTACAGTTATGCAAACAACCTGAACATTGAAAATGAAGATGTCTGGATGACAGTCTTCATACAAAGCCTGGGCGGCGAGGTGAGGAAGTGGTTTAGGAGATTGGCCCCCGGATCTATTGCTAGGATTGAAGCTCTAGATAGTGATTTCCTGAGGCAGTGGGGAGATAAGAAGGATTTCATGTATTACATGACAGAGTTTGGGTCTTTGAAGAAAATGGAAGGAGAGTCTGTCTCAGACTTCTCCAAAAGATTCAATAAGATGTATAATAAGATCCCTGTTGAGATAAAGACCACAGAGGCCTCTGCAAAAATTTCTTATGCTAGTGCATTTGACCCTGACTTATGTCTTCTATTGAGAGAAAGAAGAGCTACCTCCCTAGCTCAAATGCAAGATGCAGCCATAGAGGTGGAATCTTATGTATTGGCAGTTGATAGACTGAGGAATAAGACTAATGCAGACAGGAGAAAGGGAAGATCTGAAGCCTTAGCTTCTGGCACCTCTGTGCCTCACGCTCAAGTGGATGAGTTGACCAAGATAGTGAATTATTTGTCTGCAGATATGGAGAAAATGAAGGTGGAGGGAAACCAGGCATATAGAAATCCTCAAAATGTTGAAAACAAAGGAAGCTTCAGGAGGCCAAACAATATTTCTCCCCTGACTATGCAAAGATACCAGAGAGGAAGAGATAGAGAAGACCAAAAAATTTAGGCCCCTCTTCAAAATAATTTTGTGGTTAATGAGGAAGAAGGGGAAACAAACGAGCTTGATCCCGAAATCCACCACTTTGGAGAAATTCCTTCGTTCCCTCATCTCACTCAATTAGCATACGAGGAATCTCTCATGGACAGTCAGCTAAATGAACTTAGCAAGGGAGACCAGGCTAGCAGCAACCAAAGCAGGTACAACCTGAGGTCAAAGGAAAAGATAGGAGCACCTGATGTTCCTGAACAACTCAGTAGAACAGAGAAACCTGTTAATGAAGTAGTAGACAACCATGAAGGTAAGAATGCCCAACCCCTCTCTGCAATGGTCCAAAGTCATGTTCCTGAAGTAAGAAAAATCCCAAAGATTACATCTTCTTTTAACTTTGAGCATGAAATTCAGAAAATTAGAATCCGTGTGCCCCTCTCTGAACTGATCAAACATGAAGTGTTCAAAAAACGCCTCTTCGAGTTATTATAGGATGAAGCCTCATGCCTTCCCACAGACTCCATCAATTTGCAAGATGAAAATCCTGCAGTCATTCTAGGTCCTATGGTAGAAGACATGAATGATTCATCCCCTCCCTTCTACACATCCTTGAACATACATGACAACGTACTGCACAACTATTTGATGGATTCAGGGGCTTCCCACAACCTCATGCCCAAAACTATCATGGAATAATTAGGACTAGAAGTCACCAGAGCCTATCATGACCTCTATTCTTTTGACTCTAGGAAATTTCAATGCCTAGGAGTCATCAAAGACCTGTTCGTAACCTTGTTTCAATTGCCCATGAAAAGTGTGGTCATGGACATTGTAGTGGTCGATGTCCCCCCCAAGTTTGGTATGTTGTTATAAAGATATTGGATAAAAATACTGGGGGGAACTCTGCAGATGGACCTAACCTATGCTATTATTCATGTGTTTGGAGGAGAACATAGGAGAATATACAGAGAAGCCCAGCTGGCCTATATAATCAGTGATGAAGCCAATCCTACCAAACATCCTATCTTTTCCCTTGATACCGATTTAGGTTCCAGCCTACTACAACTCACTAATGCTCCCGAGCCTCTTCTAAAACTCAGAAAGCAACCCACCACTTCTTGTGAATTTTCTTCCCCCATCACCTCTGTCTAGAAAATGTTTTTTGATGGAGCCTCTTCCAGGGAAGGCACTGGTGCCGGAGTATTTTTTGTGTCACCTACTCAAGAAACCATATCTCTTTCATACAAGCTAGAATTTGAAACAACCAACAATGTGGCAGAATATGAAGCTCTTGTTCTAGGATTAAGAGTTGCAAAGGAAATGGGAATTCAGGAGGTAGCAGTATTCGTGGATGCAGAATTGATAGTCCAGCAGATCAGAAGCACTTATCAGGCCAAGCATCCTTGACTCAGGAATTACAGAAATAAGGTATGGGACCTAATCAACAGTTTCTTCTCAACATTTAACATTTCTTTCGTCCCAAGAGAGAAGAACGCAGTGGCAGATTCCTTGGCTACATCAACCAGCAATTTCAAAGTGCCCTTGCCACCTAAGTTCAGATATGATGTAGAAGTAAAATATAGGCCCTCCATACCTAACAATGTCAAACATTGGAAGGTATTTGAGGATGATCTTGAGATCAAAAGATTCTCGGAGACTGTTGAAGAATTTTCAGAGATGCATATTGACCAAGACTTTGTTTCTGAAGAAAGGCCTGATGGTGGTAATTTTCTGAGTAAGATTGCAGAGCGTGACATTGTGCAGATGCCCATTAATCATATTCCAAGAGGACTGGTTCCTTTGGAAAGACTTTTTGATAGAAATGATGTGGCATTAAAAGGGAAAATCTCAGAGGATGATGTTGATACAACTCGGTACAACATTGGCACCAAGAATGAAGCCAAGTTTGTCAGATTGTCAAGGAATCTGACAAAGGAATAGAGGGTTGAATACGTTGAACTATTGAGGGAGTTTGCTAATGTTTTTTCCTGGACCTATGAAGATCTCAAAACTTATGACACTTCCATCATTGAGCATAAAATCCCGTTAAAAAAGGAGGCGAAGCCATTTAGGCAGAAGCTAAGACATATCAATCCTATGTTGCTACCTATCATGGAGAGAGAATTGAAGAAGTTGTTACATGCCTAGATCATCGTGCCATTGAGATATTCAGAGTGGGTGGCCAATTTGGTCCCAGTAAGGAAGAAGGATGGAGAAATCAGACTCTGTGAAAATTTTAGAAACCTGAACAGGAGCTCACGGAAGGACAATTACCCCTTGTCAAAGATGGAACATATATTGCAGAGGGTAACAGGAGCATCTAGGATATCCATGATTGATGGCTTCTCTGGCTATAATCAAATCTCTGTTCTGCCTGAGGACAGAGAAAAGACGACATTTACCACTCCATGAGGCACATTTATGTATGCCAAAATGCCTTTTGGGTTGATGAATGCAGGGGAAACGTTTCAACGAGCCATGGACATAGCTTTCATTGGGGAAAAGGATAAGTTTGTGGTCATCTATCTAGATGACATAACAGTCTTTTCCAAATTTGATAAAGAACATTGTTGTCATCTCATGAAAGTTTTTCTGAAATGCAGGAGTTTTGGCCTCTCATTGAATCCCAAAATATCTATGTTCTCCATGAAAGAGGGAAGGTTACTGGGCCACATAGTATCAACAGAAGGAGTCAAAATTGATCCTAGCAGAGTTGAAGCAATCCAAGCCTTGACAATCCCAAGATCTAGGAAAGAAGTCGAGTCTTTCCTTGGTAAGATTAATTTTCTAAGGAGGTTTGTTTCTAACTTTGTTGAGGTGGTAAATCTTATAACAACCATGTTGAGAAAGAAAAATGAAGTGAGGTGGACCTCTGAATCTCTAAATTCCTTTGAGAAGATAAAGAAGGACTTGGCAAAAGCTCATGTGCTTATCAGTCCCGATTACTCAAACAATTTCCTTATTTTCTCTTTTGCCTCATCTGACACAGTGGCTGTTATTTTATTACAGACAAACGAGGCCGGGCTAGAGCAGCCTATTGCCTATTTTAGCAGAGCCCTAAGGGATGCTGAGGTCAGGTATGACATTATGGAGAAGCAGGCCTATGCCCTGGTAAAGGATCTCAAAGCCTTTAGAACCTATGTCCTGTAGTCGAAAATCATTGCCTATGTCCCCTTGGCTATTGTTAAGGACATTCTTATTCAACCTGATATAGACGGGAGGAGGAGTAAGTGGATAGCCAAGATACTTGAGTTTGACTTGGAAATAAGGCCTATCAAATTAATCAAAGGTCAAGGTTTAGCCAAGTTGTTGGCTGAAGCAAATTACAAATCTTTGGGGGTAGGTTTCATCAATGAATGCTCAGGAAATCGACAGGATCAGTTGTCTGATGTGGACCCTCAAGCAGAACCCACGTTGGCTCGATGTCCTTGGTATAAGGATGTCATATATTTTATGCAAGAGTTGCGGCCTCCAGATGGCCTGCAAAGAAACAAGGCAAGAGCTCTAAAGCTCAAAGCAGTCAGATACTGCCTTGTCAATCAAGTTTTATACTGGAAAGACCCCCTGGGGGTGCTTTTGAAATGTATGAATCCACAAGAGGCTGACAGGATCATTGTTGAATTTCACAGCAGCCTATGTGGAGGGCATCAATTCTGGAAGACCATAGCCTACAAAATCCTCAGGGTTGGGTACTACTGGCCCACCTTATTCACTAATGTTTGTAGAAAGGTCAAAGCCTGCATCAAATGCCAAAGATTTTCAGGAAAGCAACAACTTAAATCTCTGCCTTTAAAGCATGTAGTTGTTTCGGGACCTTTCCAACAATGGGGCCTAGACTTTATTGGAGAAATCCACCCTACTTCTAGTGGGAAGCATAGATGGATCCTAACTGCCACGGATTTCTTTACTAAGTGGATAGAAGGTATTCCCACCAGGAGTGCTTCCCACAAGGTAATCATTGGATTCCTGGAGGACCTCATCACAAGATTCAGCTGCCCAAGCAAAATTGTCACTGATAATGCAACCTCTTTCAAGGCTGAGCCATTAGCCAAGTTCTGTGAGCAATTTGGGATCAAACTGATTCACTCCACCCCATATTATCCCCAGGGAATAGCAGAGTCCTCCAACAAAATCCTAATAAGGATCATCAAAAGACTGTTGGAAGACAGTAAAAAGGCCTGGGATTCAAAGTTGAAATTCGCTCTATGGGCCGATCGAGTGACCACAAAGAGATCTATAAGCATCTCCCCTTTCCAATTGGTTTATGGAGCAGAAGTTCTTTTCCCTTCTCAGCTAGACATTCCTGTAGCAAAGTTCTTCCAGGATTATCAAGAAGAGCCTGATGATATGATCAGAAGAATTCATCAACTCGTAGAGGTTCAGCAGGCTAGAGAGCAGGTAATGAATAGAATTCAGGACCAGCAGCAGAAGATCAAGCATGCTTTTGACAAAAATCCCAAGAAGGAAGAGTTTCATGTAGGAGACCTGGTGCTGAAATGGGATGCTCCTAAACAAGACAATGGCAAACACGACAAATTTGAAACCCTATGGGTCGGCCCCTTCAAAATCTCTGAAGTATTTTCAAATAATACCTACAGGTTGCGAGATTTGAAGGATCAGGAAGTTTTCAATGGCCCTGTGAATGGGCATTTCCTGAAAAAATGTTTTTCATGAGCCGCACATGGCTCATCTGTGGTTGTATATATTGTTTTCTTTTACCTTTAAGTTTAAATAATGACTCCATAGCCCAACGACAAGGCAATGAAGCTACAAAAGAGTTCTCGACAGCCTACAGGGGGCGTGTCGTCCCCCATGGAGCCTAATGTTAGCACATAATCATGTAGGGGGTGCTCTCCTGAAAGAAGCGTCCCCTTGGGCAAGAAAGAGATTCAGAAAACCCATTTTTCCAAATTTTAGAGGATGGGCACGTCATTTTAATGGGCAAGCAATTTCGGATGGCCGAGATCTGCCCGCCTAGATCTGCAGCTGAGGTTTCATTCCGGAGCCCCCTCGCCATTCTGTCTTTAACGAGGGGGGGGTCTGAAATTGGCCACGCATCTCTCAAACGGTCGAGATTGAGGTGCCTAGATCGATGGCACTCAAGCGATTCCGAACCCCCTCTACCATTTTGCCTTTAATAGGGGGGGGGTCCGAAATGGTGTGGTATTGATGTGGGGCCCCCTTCCTGTCGTGTCACCTTCTCTACCGTTTCCTCCCCTGCCATATGTTCTCAACTTGACTACATGATGGGGCATGTTCCCTTTGGCCCCTCCTCGTCCTACGACATCTGTCCTGCTCCCTTCCACGTCTGCCTCCCATAAATAATGTGTTCCCCATTACCATTATATATTGTCACCTTTGCCCCTTTTTCTTGCCATGTGTGTCACCCCTATTGTTTCTTTGATCACTCCCTTTCCCCGTTCCATGTCAAGCACGCCTGATCCTCTATGACCTATCCATTAGACTGTTCAGTTGAAACAGGTGGCGCCATGAGAAGACCTCCACGTCCCAGAGGGCAGAGTTGACCCAAATTGTTCTTGATCCCAAGAAAGTAGTTATTGAAGTTGTTGGAGGTAGTTAGACATCGTCTCTGCCATAAATGGAAAGTCTGGAAAAGGATTAAAAGCCAGTCGATTCATCTGCAGGACAGTCAGGAGTCTAATTTTGTCTGTCATAAGTGCACGATCGTCCAGAGTCTGCATGCGCAGACTGCCAGAAGACATGCAGATGCAATGTTTTTAATGCAGTGTCTCGTTTTCGCTGTTGTTGTTTTGTTTTGAGTATATGTAGGTGTTTTCACCATTTTGTAATCTATCGATGGTTGAGCTAGGCTCTTGATTGTAAAGTTTTAACGAAGCACCGGTTGCTCTAGTTATGTATTGGCACTTGAGACTTCTTGCCTTATGAATGTTAGCTTATTTCCATCTCTTTGTTTAAACTGTGCTAGAACAACTCGGAATTGGAGGATCTAGTCGAGTTGCGTTATTATAGGATGATGTAGGTTGGATCACTGTAATAGTTGCATTGTCTCTAATTAGTTCTTGTATTTTCTCAACGTTGAATGATTTGGAATTGGAGGATCCAGTCAAGTCACCCTTCAGTTCCCCGAAACTCAGAACCAAGAGGATATTGTATTCTGAGTTTTTCTTCCTCAAGCTGTTGAAAGGCCTGATGCCCGAGGCATTCTTGCTCACTCACCTCACCAAGTATTCCACCTGCTCATTTTACAATCAACTCATTGACGAAAGTTAGATCAAGACCTCCTTTGTTCTTTACATACCAGGCCTGGTCCCTGAGTTAGAGTGATACCTTCCTGGGTCTCTACCCATTTAATCACCCATTAAATTTATTCGTGACATAAATTGATGGGCGTTGGGCTCTACTTCTGTAGCAATCCAGGAGTGAATTCTAGCACTAAAAAGGATCACAATATCGGTGGACATACTCACTCATCGGTAAATCGCCCCCTCTGTCGCTTGTCAAAGTCACATGAGATCCATGGCGTGATAACCCCATAAAAAAATAGATATCTTCGATATCTAGGATGAGCGTGTGGAATCCCACATGGAACACCTATTGATCCACATGTCACATGTGGACCAAGTACTCAAGCAACCTCAGTTGGGCCCTCATGCCCTGGATCTTGAATAATTTCAGGGGTCTTCATTGTCGGAGGGATTTAACTATGCTCGGGTCATTCCTGGCAACGAGATCATTGTCCTAGTGTTCTCTCTCCCTCCACTCCAGCATTTTGATAGTTGAAAACCTGCATAAAAGCCATAGGGAGAAATCAACACCCTTTTTTCACTTCCTTGGAAATTTTAATTGGTTAAACGCATCTAAAGAAATTTTGATTTTCGCCCATCGCAGGTGAATCTTTATGCGCAGTGTGGGACATCCGCAAGTGAACCAAAGGCCACCTGCAAAAAACTATTGTTTCTGCGGGGCCTGATATACACCACCTGCGGCGGCCCCTCTACGCACCGACCGGCCTAAAAACTGACTCAAACACTATTTTTTAACCAATGAAAAAGAAAATTAATGCATGGAAAAGACAGAGGACCAGGAGATTACCTTTCTAGCGGAAGTCGTTTGTCGAATGGTCGTCCTTATCTCCCACAATCGACAAAGGAATTTTGAGAAAAAAAGGGGTTTTTTGGATAAGTTTTGGGTAAAATGACAATGAAATGGTAAAAAAGGATTTTCACCTATATTTATTCACTTTTACTTTTTCTATTGAATTTTTATATTATTTTATTCATTTTTACCTAAAACCTAATGTTCTAATGGTATTGCGAGTGTTGTATTTTTTCGCAAATGAATGATCTTGGAGCCTAAACGATGAAATGCAGATACTTTTGTTTTGTTTTTACGTTTGTCACATGTACAAACAGTTTTTAGGTTTTTCAGGAAAAACCTCGAGCTCAGTCTTTGTTCATTATTGCGCTCATGAATCAATGAGAATGCAACCAAGTATACTATTGTCGTATTTTTGTGCTCGTCATGGTAACACGAAAAGAGAAACTCATGGAGTATCCTTTAAGCTCTTTTCACGCTTCATAAAAATGAAAAGATTGTCGAGTGACCTTATTCTTTTCACGCTCGTAAAAGTATTTGAAGAAAACGTTTGATGGGCAATAGTTTATCACTTTTTTTGTTTCATTAAACTAATTTACGAAAAAGGAACTAAGAGAGTTCTCTTTAAGTGTTTTCCAGACTCTCTAAATATGAAAAAACCCCGAGTTTTCTCTCTTTGGACTCGTTAAACAAGCATCGAAAGACCCATATGGGACCGAACCACTCCTTCTTAGGGTTCGTTAAACATACTTTGAGGGACTCATCCGAAGGATGAGCTTACATCAACAAGCATATGTTATCCTCCTCAAGCTTGCATAAAAATAAAGAGGTACTCGCCATAAATGGTGGGGGGGAATTTGGGAAAGAAATGTGTCTCTGCATTTGTGTTAGTGGCAATAATAGTCGCTCTTGAACATGACACCCCCTTCGTCACTAAACCCAGGTTGGGAAATCCATTTGTCTCTTGTTTGATCTTCTAAAAGTTAATATCTTGGGTCATCTTTGAGTCAATGCTACCAAGACCATTGTCATGTCATTCATATGTTCAAGATAAGTCCATACTTGCACAAGCCTTTTATCGATTCGACCATCTGCAGTTATCAATCCTACCATGTCGGCCTTCCCTGTGTCATTTTCAAATCATTTTTCATACTTTGATCTACCCTAAATCTGTTACTTATTTCACGTCATTGATGGGGGATACAGCAAGGCCCTCATGTGACAAGTCTTTTCCTGTCGACTTCAACTCATCATCCAAGAACAAGACTTAGAAATCATTTAGTATCTTAGAGCCTGCATGCCTCAATGGCAGGTTTCTTCACTTTCGACAGTGGATTCACATCATTGATCCCTGATCGAGAGATTCCATCGAGTGTTCAACTTCAACTCATTTATTCACATTCGATGGATTGTATTGAAGTACCTTGGGATTCATTGACATCAATGGTGATTTCCCTCACACTTGTTAACAGTTTTCATCAATGACCAGTAATCAAGTGGTTTCTACCATGTTTGACTCCATCACCTGTAATCGCATGGCTAGATTCGTACTTACGGATGACGAGATTAAAGACCCTGGATCTCACCATTTTGGTCCAGCTTGCGATGGAGTATTTATGATTTGTATTGACGCATAGATCCACTTTGTATGTCTCATGGCTATGTCCGGTTTTGAGTTTTCTAGAACATAGATCCACAGTGCATTCTTGGTGGTTATGTAGAATCTTGATGACATGGATCCACAGTGTATGATTAGTGTCCATGACTGACATTCATGATTTAAATCACTTGTAGTATGAGCATGGGAATGCCTAGCTCAGAAATGGTATAATATTGTGCAGATGCTTGGTTGTTTGCGGGTTCCCGATTGGTGCGCTCCTTGTACCATACACACACCTGTATTTTACAAAGTATTTCGGTTGTCACAAGTTCCAGCCTCATACTTTGGCGGGCATTCTGTTACACATTATTTTTGTCACCCTGGTGATGTTTCTACAAGCATGTGTTCAAGATCTCAAAAGGATATTTTGCATGAGAAAAGTAATTGGTTTCTCCCTCTACAAAACTTGTTTTTAGAAGGACCTCGCAGGCTAAGAGTAATACACAGTGCGGAAATGCCTGATTTCTGCAAGCTGTCCTTAACATAGCTTGCGGAATTTCCGCAGGCTGCTCTATAGACAGGGTGTGGCAGCGTTTTAAGACTAAGAAAAGGGACAAAGTTCATGAAGGTTCTAGAAGGGAATCTTCTAGAATATGAAGTGGCATCCATATGGTTGGGATCCTACTAGCTTCTCTGATTTGGTGGGATCATCCTAATCTCTTTAACCATCTCTCCTTCTCATATATAATGATGGATTTCTAATGGAAAAGGTTAAGCAAAAAGAAAGCAAGATCAAGTAAGGAATTCATGAAGGAATATGCTGAAGATTGTGTGAGGAACTCTACCTCAATTGATGCTTGAGATCTCCATTGTTTCATCAAGCTATTGTGGGTCATCTTCATGCAAGTTTGAGGCAAGTGTGTGTGTTGGAGAAAAGGACCACTAAAATGGAACCTTGCAACATCAAGGCGGGTTGGTTGTATCTTCCACTTTTACTTAATATAATACGATGCCATGTTTCTTTCTCATAAAATCATTATCATTTTATTACATGACTCCTTGATCACATGTATAGGTTTTCATTGAACATACTATTGTTGCTTTCACTTTGGTTGGTTTGTGTCATTATAGATCTAATTGCACAAGAGCACTGGACTGAAGCAGGGATAACAAAGATATAAGGAAGCTATATTCAAAGGTATGTCATCCATCTCTTCTTTGATAGTAAATTCAATGATTAAACTTAGGGAAAGCGCCATTTCCTGTCTCGTTTTGTTCTAGATCTAGGTGGATATAGGGAGATCAGTTTATGTCTGCATTCACCGATTTATCCAATAACACCCAGTGCTCTTTGTAAAGAAGAAGGATGGAACCTTGAGGTTGTGCATTGATTTCAAATAATTGAATAAGGTTACCATAAAGAAAAAAATATCCTTTTCCAAGGATTGATTATCTATTTGATCAAATAAAAGGTGCAATGATATTTTAAAATATTAACTTGAGGTCAGAATATCATCAAATGAGAACAAAAGAGGAAGATATCAACAAGACAACCTTCAAGACAATATATGGACATTATGAGTTTGTGGTGGTGCCATTTGGGCTATCAAATGCACTAGTCGTCTTCATGTGTCTGATGAATGGAGTGTTCAGAGAATATTTGGAAAATATTTTCTTAGATGATATTCTCATCTACTCAAGGACATAGGAGGAGCATGAGAAACATTTAAGGATGGTGCTACAAGTATAGAGGGAACATCAATTGTATGCCAAGTTAAGCAAGTGCATTTTCTATCAAAGGAAGATTCATTATCTGGGCCGTATTATTTTAGAGGAAGGGATATATGTTGATCCTGAGAAGATAGAAGCCATTAGAGGATGGCCAACACTAAAGAATGTTACAAAGGTAAGATCATTCGCGGGACTTGTCAATAATTATAGAAGATTCATTGAAGACTTTTCAAAAATTGCAAACCCAATTACTTCTTTTCAAAATAAGGGTGTGAAGTTCGAATGGACTTTTGAGTGTAAAGAAAAATTTCAGCACTTGAAGAATATATTGACAAGTGCACCAATCTTGAAGATTGTAGATCCAGATGAATATTTTATTGTATGCATTGATGCATTCAAGGGAGGGCTTGGTGGAGTCTTTATACAAAATGGGCTTGTTGTATGTTATGAGCCAAGGAAGTTAAAAGAACATGGGAGGAACTATGCAACACATGACTTAGAGCTAGCATCCATAGTCCATGTCTTAAACATGTGGAGGCATTATATCATGGGAAAAAGAGTTGAGTTGAAAACAAATCACAATAGTTTGAAATATTTGTTTGGACAACCAACAATGAATCCCTGGCACGTTAGATGGTTGGGATTCCTTAGTGAATATGACTTTGTATAAAGCATATTAAAAGCAAGGAAAACAAAGTTGTTGATGCATTCAACAGGAGAGTACATGTGATGCATGCTACATCCATTAGCATGTACAGATATGATTTAAAAGAAAGAATTTTAGAGGCTGCAAATTCATATCAACACTATTTGCAAATAAAAGAAGCATTACAACAAGGTAATTTTCATCAAAAATTTAAATATTTTGAATTGAAAGAGGATGGATTCCTCATGTACAGAGGAAAAATATATGTGCCAAAATATAGAGAGATAAAAAAATATAGTGTTGAGAGAAATGCACAATGTGTCTTATGTTGGGCACACAAGATACCGGAAAACAATTGCAGTTGTAAGGGGCCAATACTTTTGGCTAGGAATGAAAAAAGAAGTGGTTGATTATATATCCAAATGTCTAGAATGTCAAAAGGTAAAGGATGAGTATAGAAATTTAGTTGGATATCTATATCCCTTTCCCATTCTGTTATCACATATAGTTTTCAAGGGCACTATGTCATCCAAATCCATGGTATGCATAGGAAGCGCCTGCAATGCCCGAAGTCGTGAAGCGTCGAAGTGCTTGAAGTCCCAAAGTGGCCAAAGTATCGAAGACCCGAAGTGGATATCGGTCATCCAAATCCAAGAGCCATGTGTCATTGGATCCCTAGCTCCGGAGGATTTTCTTAGAGAAAATACAGTTTGAAGTTTGAAGAGTCTGAAGTTTGAATCATGAATCAGATCTCGGTCTTCGACTCAAAAAGGGAAGATTTGATCCATTGATCTGAAGAGAGAATATTTGAGTTGTTGATCATAAATACTTGCCCAAGATCACAAGATCGACGACCACATTCCATTGCAAGGACGCGATGTGCTCGGGCGATAATTTTCTTGAGCAGTCCCACAATTGAAACCGTGGTTTGGCAAAGGGACTACGTGGAAAAATGTGGTGGATTGCGGGCTCAAAATCGGTGTGAACCCAAACCACCTTTGAGCAGCCCCGCAATCACGTGTTTATATAACGTCCTATTCGAGAGTAGTTTGTGGCTGCCCCCTAGGCATTAATCTGTGTTTCAATCCCGATGCAGGTAGTTAATGAAAGTGAGAGAGGTGGTTGAAACCTCGTCTCACCACATAAATGGAAAGCTAGGTCGGACTGTTAGCAAGTCGTTTCTTCTACAGGTTCCTATTGAAACACGATTACATCTGATAGAAGCTCGCATCTAACAGAAGACTTCATGTGCAATCTTCCAGAGAACATGCAGACGTAAAGCCTTGAATGCAAAGACTCGGGCACGCCTCTATTGGCAGTGGCGAATTGTTCTAAGTATATAAGAGGCATTTTGATATTTTGTTATGGTCGATGGTTGAGCTAGGCTCCCATATTGTAAAGTTTTAATGAAGCTCTAGTTATTCTAAATATGTATCTGTATTTGAGACTCCTTGCTTAATGAAAGTCAACTTCCTTTTCATTTCTCTGTAATAGTTGTGTTAGAACACTCAGGCATGGATGATACAGTCGAGGGTAGTCATGTTGTTTTGATGTAGGTTCGATCACAGTAGTATCTTCACCAATTTTATCAATTTCTTGTGTTATCTTTTCTCTTCTTACATTGAATAGCTCGGGCATGGATGATCCAGTCGAGTTGTTGCGGTTGCAGGGTAATGGAGGTTTGACTATTCTGTTGTTGTGACTGTGTTCCTTGCACCATATTTCAGTGTCTAAAGTTTGATCTCAAGATTTCTCTTGAGTTTGAGCTTTTCCTCTCTGAGTTGTTGAAAGGCCTGATGCCTATAGTAGTCTCGTTCACCTCTCTCACCAAGTATTCCCTCTGCTCACACTTAAACTCAACTTACTGACTGAAGTTGATCAACACCTCACCTGTTTGTACATGTTAGTCCCTATTTTCTGAGTTAAAACGATATTGTCTTGAGCCTGTGACCATTTGACCTCTTTAAAACCAACCCGTGACATAAAAATCTGATGGGTATTGAGCTTACCTTCGATGCAATCCGAGGGTGACTTCTAGTGATAACATTTTTGGCATCGTTGCCGGGGAACGAATTGAAGACCTTTCCCTGGGTAGAACGACAACAAACTTATGATTCTGAAGGTGCATCAGATATCAGAACCTTTGAAGATTGCTCATGCTCCTGGCGACTCCACTGTCTCGACTCCACTATTTCAATGTGGTTGTCTCTGGCTACACCTGAAGCCCCCTGGGAGAACACAACGATCATATCTGGTCTTTGATGGTGAAAAAATACTAGACACACTCATTCGACACATCATTCAACTGACGAATCCATGGTTGAAGAATCGATTGGTGACTCCACTAGTTTAAAATGGACAAAATCTTGGCTCAGAGGTTTGCTTTCTGCGATTTTTCAAAGATAGTTGGTTCCCCTAACCCACTACCTAGTAGAGAGGAATGGGAATGCAGCCTTCCCAAGTTTCAAGGAAAGGAGGGGGAGGTACTAGCTGAACACTTGCTCCTTTTTCATGATTTTATTCATCAGCTTCATATCATGCATGAAGATGTTCAGATCAAGCTTTCCATATATTCATTGAAAGGAGCTACTCTTGATTGGTGTCGATCTCTTCTTATTGCAAGCATCGACTCTTTGCACAATTTTCATGTAGCTTTCAATTTGTTTTGTAAATATTATTTTACAGCCAAGTGTCTTTATGAAAATTGTTGTGATGAGTTTTCCTTGTTTCATGAAGATTCTGCTAGCCATAAAAACCATATTTGTGATGAAGTTTTTACTGTGGAGGAAATTATTTGCTATGAAGGTCTAGAGGTGTTGGATGATATTCATTATGATGATTGTAGCACAGAAACATCTGGAATCATTTCAGATGTATCTGCTCTTTTAGATGTTCATGAAGACCAACATGTCTCTTTTGAAAATTCTGATGTCTATGAGAAAATGTTTTCTGCAGTAGATATTTCTCCTGGATATGGGACTGAGGAAAATGTTGTTTGTTTTTCTTATGAGGAAAATGCGGAGGATATCTCTGTCCCTGAATCAGATGTTTTGAGAAACCCTTCTTGCGAGGAAGAAGTTGTTGCAGATACTAACCGAGAGTATCCCATCTTTGATGAATATCCCTGCAAAGGTGATGAAGATCAGAGCTTTTTCATGGTTTCTGTGTATGATGATTATGAATCTGATCCTTGGGGGAGCCATAAAGAAGAAGAGGATCAGTCAGAGGTGTAGTTTATAGCTTGTCCAGAGCCTGTAAGTGAGAAACCACCACCTGGGATTAGTTAGACTGCATCAGCTTCTCATCCACCTGTGCTTACCAGAGATATTCAACTATGTCTGAGCAATTGTGGAGCAGATCGGGCTATCTGTTACAAATTTTCTAGAGTTTTCCACTCGTTCTATGATCCTGTCAGTGAGTACATGGAGCTTCATTTCCTTCATGCCTTAGATCTGCCTAACTTTATCTCAACTTCAGCCTTCATAGGAAATATGAAGGATGTAATCGTTCTGTTGTCATAGTTGCATCATCTGTTATCAGTCGCTGACAGAGTAAAATAACTTCCAGTCAGGAAGTTACTTGAATGGATATGGTGGAAATTGCTTTCACCTAGAACCATGTAAAAATCAATTAGTCTAGAACTGTATATAAATAAGCTTCTATGGAGCCCATGTATGTTTGTTTTCATTTTTTTACTTATCAACTTGTATTTCTCAGCAGGGTGTTTTGAGCTTGACTCCATAGACCAATGCAGAAGTCAACTAGAACAACTTGTTCTTGGCAGCTCACAGGGAGCATGCCATCCCCTGTGGAGACAAATATTATCACATATAGGTGTCAAGGGAAACAAATCACCCAAGTCTTTGGTCTGCACAGGAAGCGCCCGATGTGCCTAAAGTTCCGAAGCATTGAAGTGCTCGAAGTCCCGAAGTGGCCGAAGTCCCGAAGATCCAAAGTGGATCTTGGCCATCCAAATCCAAGAACCATGCGTCATCGGATCCCTAACTCTAGAGAATTTTCTTGGGGAAATGAAGTTTGAAGTTTGAAAATTCCAAATCCTGAATCACGAAGCAGATCTCAGACGTCGATTCGAAAAGGGAAGATCTTATCCATTGATCTGAAGAGGGAAGATTTGAGTCGTTGATCATAAATCCTCACCCAAGATCACAAGATTGATGACCATAGTCCATTGAGGGGATGCGACGTGCTCGGGCGATAATTTTCTTGAGCAATCCCGCAATTGAAACTGTGGTTTGGCAAAGGGACTACGTGGAAAAAGGTGGTGGATTGTGGGCTCAAAAGTGGTGTGAACCCAAACCACCTTTGAGCAGCCCCACAATCATGTGTTTATATAGCATCCTATCCGAGAGCAACGTGTGGCCGCCCCCTGGGCATTAAGTTGTGTTTCAATCCCGATGCAGGTAGTTAATGAAAGTGAGAGAGGTGGTTGAAACCTCGTCTCACCACATAAATGAAAGCCAAGCCAGACTGTCAACAAGTCGGTTCTTCTACAGGTTCCTACCGAAACACAATTGTGTCTGACAGAAGCTTGTGTCTGATAGAAGACTGCATGCGCAGTCCACCAGAGAACATGTAGACGTAAATCCTTGAATGAAAAGACTCGGGCACGCCTCTGCTAGCAGTGACAAATTGTTCTGAGTATGTAGGAGTCATTTTGATATTTTGTTATGGTCGATGGTTGAGCTAGGCTCCTGTATTGTAAAGTTTTAATGAAGCTTTGGTTCTTCTAGTTATGTATCTGTATTTGAGACTTCTTGTTTAATGAAAGTTATCTTCCTTTTCATTTCTCTGTAATAGTTGTGTTAGAACACTCGAGCATGGATGATCCAGTCGAGGGTAGTCATGTTGTTGTGATGTAGGTTCAATCACAGTAGTATCTTCACCAGTTTTAGTCAGTTTATTGTGTTATCTTTTCTCTTATTACATTAAATGGCTTGGGCATGAATGATCTAGTCGAGTTGTTGCAGTTGCAGGGTAATGGAGGTTTGACAATTCTTTTGTTGGGACTGTGTTGCTTGCACCATATTTCAGTGTCTGAAGTTTGATCTCAAGATTGATCTTGAGTTTGATATTTTCCTCTCCGAGCTGCTGGAAGGCCTGATGCCTATAGTATTCTCGTTCACCTCTCTCACCAAGTCTTTCCTCTTCTCACACTTAAGCTCAACTTATTGACTGAAGTTGATCAAGACCTCACATGTTTGTACATGCCGGTCCCTATTTTCTGAGTTAAAACGATATTGTCTTGAGCCTGTGCCCATTTGATCTCTTTAAAAACAACCTGTGACATAAAACTATGATGGGTACTGGGCTTACCTTCGATGAAATCTGAGGGTGACTTCTAGTGCTAACACATTCCTAAGTGGAAATAGGAAGTTGCTACAATTGCTTTTATTACTCAAATATCAAGGACTGTAAAACAACATGATTCCATCATGGTAGTGGTGGATAAATTAACTAAGGCTGCCCATTTTATTCTAGTGAAGCTAACACATAAGGCAACCAACATTGTATAAATTTACATGAAGGAAATTTCCAAGCTACATGGTGTACCCAAGGGAATTATTTCTAACAGAGATCTCAAGTTCACATCAAATTCTGGAAGGGGTTGTTTAAAGGATTCAGGACAAACTTAAATTTCAATATAGCATATCACCCATAATCAAATGGGAAAACAAAGAGGACTAACAAGATAATTGAAGATATGCTAAGAATGTATGTAATGGACCACCCTTCCAAGTGGGAAGACTACCTTCATCTAGTTGAATTTTCTTACAATAATGGATACTAGGCATTGTTGAACATGAGCTCATTTGAAGCCTTGTATGAAAGAAAATGCAACACGCCAGTGAGATGGGATAAACTAGCAGACAATTCAATTATTGGGAAAGAATTATTGAGGGAAATGGAAGAGAGAATGGTAATGATCGAGCATAATTTAAAGGTTGCACGAGACAGACAAAAGAGTTATGTAGATAAAAACATGACTTACAAGGAATTCAAAGTGGGTGAGCACATTTTTTTTTAAATTAAAGGATAAAAGGAGCTTGCTAAGATTGGGAAGTTTCCCAAAGTTGGAAAAATGATAATGTGGGTCGTTCAAATTTCTAGAGAATATAGGCCCTTTTTCATACACTCTTGCATTTTTTGCATCCATGTTTCATGTGTCTTTATTGAATAAATATGTGCCTAATCCTAACCACGTAATTGATTGAATTGTGATCTAGGTGGAACATGAAGGGGAATTTCGGGTGGAACTAGTGTGCATACTGGACTTGAAATTCAGAGTGCTCAGAAAAAAAATCCATTTTCCTAGTAAGGGTTCAATGGAATTGATACAATCTTGAATATGCTACGTGGGAGCACAAGGAGACCATGGAAAAGGAGTACCCACATTTTTTTCAAATTTTGAAGAAAATTGAATGTACATTTGTATATAAGTGTGCACGGCTCCATTTTGGAAGATAGATTCCTGGAGCCACATCTCAGATACTTGTTGTCCAATCTGTTTTAGAGCCTGAGGGATTGCGGTCAAGAGAAAGGAGTACACTTCCTTGGATTGTGCAGGTTTCAAGGAACGAGATATTGTTGGTTGGAATTGTTGCAGAAGTTGTGAAATTGTAAAAGTATAAAGTACTATGATGTAAATATTGTATATGTATACCAATATGGTGTTGTACATCGAGGATGGTGCAAATTGTAGGGGGGAAGGGAATGTAACATCCATGTTTTTAATCCCCATTTTAGTGATGTATAATGTAAATATGATATATGGTCATGGGCCAAGTGATGTAATATGTAAACATTGTATATCGAATTAATAAAATAAAATGTAACGCTGACTATAGATGGACATGGACAAAGTCATGGGGACTAAGTTTCCACAAGACAGGAGGGGATTTAAGGGGGGATTATTCATGTATGTTAATCCCATGCCACTTCCTTTTATTATTGTTTTTGGTATGAACCTTGTACTTTCCCTTTGAGTGGATCAAATACCCAATCATTGAATACATGTAAGAGCATTGGGTGAAAAGTCACTTCACATAGTTATTGAGAGCATAGGGTTGAGTACAATCAACATTGGGGAATGTGAGAGTCAACATGCTTAGGTAAAAAAGAAAATTTGTATGGTTATTGTAGGAACTTTTTACATGGATATTTTGGGATAGCAAGAGGGTGTTGAGTGCTATAATTCGAGGATATCCATATTGGGTTTTGTGGAAAACTTGCGGGAGATGTAAAATGCATGAAGAAGCAAGTTGTTAGGTCTATAGAGTGAGTTTTGTTGTGCAAAGAAAATGATTTGTTGATCAAAGTTTGTTGTTGTAGTTGTAATTGCCTGAAGTCCCCAGCAAGAGAGATTCTTATCTAGCCTGTGTTGGAGCCCTCAAGGGAAGGGGTATAGCTTGAGGGACTATGTAATAGAGAAGGGTATCCCTTTCCTTAGGTTGTGCAAGTTGTGGGGAAGAGATTTGGTGGATTGGGATGGATGTAGGAAACTAGCATATTGTGAGTGGACAAAAGACACACTTAGGAGACACCCTTTCTTCTGGATCCTAGCCCTAGCTCATGGGTGACTTTATATTGATATTCAAAGCAGTAGGTCTATGGTTGGGTAGTACACCCTTCCTCTGCAATGGGTTGCACATTTGATTTAAAAGATAAGTGTTTTATATATGTTCAATATCTTTATTTATGGGTTTAATTTGTTGTGCACAAACTCCATTTTTTTTAGTAATTACATGCTACCGTGTGTATGTTAATTAATTGCATTCATTTTTATTGGAATTGTTGTTATATGCATGGGTGTTTTAACCTATTACATGCATTTTAATTAATGGTATCAGAAAAATAAAATTTAATTTTATGGGTTAGTAGCGAGGGTTGCTTTCAAGGAAAAATCCCCTACAGTAGTGGGCTTACTATAGCAAATATATGACTATAAAGAAAGAAAATTCCAAAGAGAACAAACAAAAAATATATTGTAACCGATTCAATTGAAATAACTAAATATCTATAGGAGAAGAAGGATAAACTAATTGGCATTCCTATGTTCGACGTCGTTCCCGAATCCTGGAATCTTCTCGCTCTTTACCAATAGTTTCCTCTGCAACATGAAAGAACTTCAAACATACAAGCCTACACAGAGAGGTAGTTATACGAATAACTACCCATTATATGTAAAGGAATAATCAAAGCAACTAATGTTCTACAAAACATATACGAAATTATTACAAATTAAACATTACAAACACAATGTTTTTTAAAGGAATGAGTTTCTTATAAATATTCAACAGTTTTGGTAGTTACATTGTATACCTATCCTGTGGAGCACTGCCCTATCGAAAAAGACTTTGGGTCCCTCCACCCAAGATCTTGCTATAAGGGTTTCTTTTTACTCTCGATTCACCAACAGACTCAAGGAGGATATAAGGGAAACTCCTAAGATAGGAAGGTGATCAAAGAAGGCTGGAAACAAGGGTTTCCAAGTCAATAACCAGTAGAGATTGGGATGTGTATCGGCTTACAAACATGGTAGGTGTAGGCAAATGAATTTTTTCTCTGGTATGCAATGAATCATTACCTTTCTCCTTGGACAAAATGCTCTATTTATGTCGTCTCTAGTTGGTTAAAGATAGTTGAGTATGGGTAAAAGGAGTTAGGAAACTAACCAAACCCATAAATCAACATTTAATTAGGAAAAAATGTATTTTTTAAAGAATTCATTAGCATGTACGTGACTTGGAGAAACCCACGTATACGCATGTTGTATAACTGCTAGGGCGTGTACAACTTTCAGAAAGATGTTTTTTAGAAGGTCTCAAGGAGGTAAGGGGAAGAGTTGTCTGCAAGTAAGATAGGGACTAGGAAAATAAGTGCGTCAATGCTTCAATGGTGGAAATTGACGCTATAATAGAAGCCCCTAATGTGTGAGGTCAAAAGAGAAACTGATGGTCGAAATACATTATAAGTCTTCGAAGAGAAGTAAGTCAGGGTGAAGGTCATCAGAATCCAATCTAATAACATCAACCAACCACATAAACAAGTCAAAAAAATTAATTCCCAAGGTGGGCATACCCATGCTCAAGTGTGATTACAATCATTTCCACCAATCAAGTACAATGTGAATCCATGAAGAATGTATATGCAAAATGCAATGATCATGGCCACAAAAGAGATAGATGGTGGATCCATGTCAAACAAAGATCATAGCCATGATAGAGATACACGGTGGATCCATGTCAAATAGATATCATAGCCACAAAAGAGATACACAGTGGATCTATGTCTCATAATCAGTGAAGGATTTATGGGGGCAAGAGTTGGATAATTGATCCTTCACAAGTACTAATGTAAGGAGTGGTATTTTCCAATCACAACTCAGGAAACATCATAAAAGAGGTGATGATACTACATTCTCGAGGTCTTGAAATAAACTGCCATGGTACGAGTCTGCACTATGTGAATATATGTGTTGAAGTTGAACACAATGATGCACCAGTTGATTACCGATCATTGATGTATACCGTTAACAAACACGAGACAACCCACCAATAATGATAATGGGTGTCAAGGTACCTAGTACAATATAATAAGTGTGAATAGAGGATTTGATGTCGAACACCTGGTAGAATCTATCAATCAAAGGACATTGATGTATTCCCACTATCAATAACGAGGGAACCTACCACAGATGACTGCAAGCACCAAGGTACTAATAATGACTCTACATCCCTATCCCAAAGCAAGATGTGTTGAATATGATAGGAAGAAATCCATTGGAAGGAGGGAATTAGGCATCCCCCATCAACCAGTCCGAGGAGTAGCAGAAGGCACAATATTTGGAAGGACTCAGATGAAATATTGAAAGGACCACCACGAAGTACGTCTCATGCATGCACCAAATGTAAATAGTGCATGAAAGAGACCCTCTAAATAACAACAAAAAATGAAGACTGCCAACAAAGGCGAGGAAACCACCAATGGGGACAAATGGAATCCAAGGTACTAAACAAATATTAATGTGTGAATAATATTCTTTCCCTCGAACACAAGGGAAACCACATAGTCAACGACCAATGATGGAATGTCATTTGTTGAGCACAAGATCACCTATCAATGATGTAAATAAGTCCAGGGTGTGACTCTAGGTCAAAATCTCAGAGAAATTTGTTGTAGTTGATAAAAGATTAACCCACCGACAAGTCAATGGGGACCCTTCATACCAGCACGATTATAGGAAAATGATACTTTTGATTATGAGATTTAATTGACACGCGAGAAGGCTAACTTGCAAACTCAAGAATCTATGAAATGACTGACACAGGATCAAACTTCCTCTAAAAAAGAACACTACACAATATGTGACTTAGGCAACATGAAATGAAAATGAACATTGACATAAGTCTATGATGCATGATGTAATGATAAAACTCTCCATAGTGACTGGAAGAATAATTAGTTGAAGGAGTAACAACTCTATGTAACTGGTTCAGTTTCCTAAATTCATACTAACCCAAATTGTTGAGACTATACTCAACACTTTGTGCTTTGTTCATAGGTGACTCAAATGTTGCCAATAATGGTAAAGAAGACTCATTCCACACTCCTTTTTTATTATTGTTTTTTTTTTGTCTTTTTCATATTATGAAAATCTGAAAATGGTAAAATAATGCTAAAATACACAGAGGAAACAAGTGTCGCAAGCAAGCAAACTAGTTCCAAGCGTAAGGAACATACCAATTCTCAATGCAAGGAATCATGTGCAGGATATGGACACTCATTGGAATGTTTCCTCCTAGGATACATGTGTCAAATTGCAAAGGAAAAGATTGCAAGGATAACAACTAGCGAGAATGCAGAAGAGGCTAAAGAACAACAAGTTGAAGCCAACATTAGGCTCAAAATTCCAAGCAACAGAATGCAATGCAATATCACAACTTAACACATAAATGAGGGAGCCCCATAGGGTATTATCCATAATAAGAATGAGAAGAAGACATGAGGCTTCAATGCAAAGTCATGGTAGGACTAAATAGGGCCCTCAAGCCTATGAAAGTATTTCAGCATGGGCGCCAAATTGCGAACAAGGTTCTAACTAGGGAACCCATGAATAGTAGGCTCTAGCACATGAATTACAACACTTCTAAACAACAAAGGAGGTTCTGTGTCATAAATCAGTGGGGTTGATCCTAAGGAAAATGAAATAGGAAATGGATAATGAAAAAATGAATGAAGGGGAAAATCTAACCTATATGCCAGTTTCAAGATCATTACCTATCAAAATGGATCGACGTGACAAAAAGGTACCAAAGAAAAATGTCTCCAAAGTCTTGTATATAAGACCAACAACACTCACCTAGAAGTTAATAAGTCCAATATAGAAGCCTATTATAATAACAAGTTCCATGGAATACAAAACTTGAAATAGAAACCCTAAAAATACAATATGTACAAAGTACCGCATGGCCTTGCGGCTTATGCATAGTACTTATCTAGGTAGAGCCCATTTCTAGGCTTAGGCCAAGGGATTATTTGGTAACCAACCTATAAATCTTCCTGTTTAGGAGGAGGTCAAAAATACAAAATCATAGCTTCAAGTATAGCCTCATCTAAAGGAAATTCAACATCCAAGAAACCGAGACTTGAAGACTCACCATTAACAGGGCTCTAGGTCTCACAAACAGTAAGATAAGAATCAAGAGGAAGTGCCAAATTACTTGGGCCAAAATAGGAAGACAAAGGATTATATTCCCCCATTGGATACAACACCTGATCAATTGTTGAGACCTTGTCTTGAGAAGGTGAACATAACTATAAATGATCCTTCTCAGAAGCAACTGAACATTGAAGATAAGACACCACATAATTCACCTAAGGTGAGAAAAAGTCTACTTGAACACTAGGAACAAGAAAAGGAGAAGCCTGAGCTAAAGCTGAAATAGGATGGTGATTAATATCAGATGAAAGATGATCAATAGTGACAATGCTTCTGTTGTGACGGAAATGCATCACATTCATTTCGTATAATAATCACGCCCAAGAAGCATATTAAAGTCTAAAGATCCTGGCACCATTAAAATATCGACTAAGATAATCTTCCCACCTAAAGTGATAGGTAACTGAGGAAGAATCCCCAAACATTCACTAGGTCTTCCGTCGAAAGATAGCAACTCATGGGTAGTTGACACAAGCTTAGGACAACCCAAACCTTTCCAAGCCAAGGAGGATAAAATACTTGCGAAGGCTCCTTCATCTACAATACAATGGAAAATGCATGTTGAATTAAATTTAACCATTATTTGGAAAGGTGCAGAAGAAGTAAGGCGAGGTTCAACAAGATCATCCCAATAAAAAAACCCATCCTAGGACTTGGAGGGAGCATACTCGATGAGAGTGGAATGTCCCTTTGTTCAGAAGGTACTAAAATGGAAATGCTAAAGACATAGTCTAAAGACGTATCACTCCCCAAAAAAATATTGGGATTGACCGAAGATTGCATCGGCGTGACCAATTTGGTAGACTCATCACTCTCTAAGAGAAGAGTGGGATCGACCGAATATTGCATTAGAACGACCACTTCCTCAATTGTTGGTTTAATATGCTATGAGAAAACACGGTCAAGAGATGCATCACCTTCCAAAAGAAGAGTAGGATCAACCAAATAATGCAACGGGTTGACCACTTCATCAACAATGACTGAAAAGGATGTTGGGAAATCTAAGATGTGTCAGGACTAGAAGTACAATCAGACGAAGACCACAGACTATGTACCTCTAGAATACCGGAGCACAAATGAGTAAGGTGATCTCCCTTGCAAAGCTTACAAGGTAAATTGGGCTTACATCTGATTTGTATAGGTTTCTCAATAGTATCAATTCCCCCATCATGACTTGAAGTGGCCGGTGACATGCTTCCAACATGACTTGTAGAGGCTGGTAGTTGGTCTCCAACACGACTTGCAGAGATTGGTGACATGCTCCCAACATGACTTGCAAAGGTTGGTTCCATGCTCCTAGCATGACTTATAGAGGTTGGTTGCTTGATGTCAGTATGACTTGTAGTGACTAGAATGTTTACCTTATCATGACTCGCAGATGTTGGTGGCATATATCCAACATGACTCATGAAGGTTGGATAACTATTGCTAGTATGACTTGCAGTGATTGGTTCCAAATATCCAACATGACTGAGAGAGGTTGGTGACATAACTCCAACATGACTAGCAGAGGTTGGTTTTTCGATTCCAGTATGAATTTCAGTGACTGAACTTGTGCCCCAAAAATGACTTTCATTGGCTAGGTCCTAGTCTCTAACATGACTCACAAAGGCTATTTTCTTACCCCCAACATGACTTGCAGTGGCTAGGTGTTGCTCTGCAAAATGACTCATAGAGGTTGGTGACCTATTGCCATTATGACTCGTGGTGGCTGGACTAGCACCCCAACATGACTTGCAGAGGCTAGTGACTGGTCTCCAACATGACTAGTAGAGGTTGGTGACTTCTTCTTCTTACTCTTCCTCTTCTTATTCCTTTTAGACTTATGGTTACTAGTAGTGATACTTTCACCAGAAGAGGGAGAAGGAGGAGGACTAGACTTCATGGATGAATAAGGTAAATGAAAAACATATATTATATGCCCATGACATAAGGTTCTTATCAGAGAAGCATCAAGAGCATTCGAGACATTTGGAGTGGGTTTCTTGTTTTCAAATTTCGTATCCTA
>ML793950.1:435384-448118 GCA_009831015.1 Picea engelmannii
CTTTTATTACTCAAATATCAAGGACTGTAAAACAACATGATTCCATCATGGTAGTGGTGGATAAATTAACTAAGGCTGCCCATTTTATTCTAGTGAAGCTAACACATAAGGCAACCAACATTGTATAAATTTACATGAAGGAAATTTCCAAGCTACATGGTGTACCCAAGGGAATTATTTCTAACAGAGATCTCAAGTTCACATCAAATTCTGGAAGGGGTTGTTTAAAGGATTCAGGACAAACTTAAATTTCAATATAGCATATCACCCATAATCAAATGGGAAAACAAAGAGGACTAACAAGATAATTGAAGATATGCTAAGAATGTATGTAATGGACCACCCTTCCAAGTGGGAAGACTACCTTCATCTAGTTGAATTTTCTTACAATAATGGATACTAGGCATTGTTGAACATGAGCTCATTTGAAGCCTTGTATGAAAGAAAATGCAACACGCCAGTGAGATGGGATAAACTAGCAGACAATTCAATTATTGGGAAAGAATTATTGAGGGAAATGGAAGAGAGAATGGTAATGATCGAGCATAATTTAAAGGTTGCACGAGACAGACAAAAGAGTTATGTAGATAAAAACATGACTTACAAGGAATTCAAAGTGGGTGAGCACATTTTTTTTTAAATTAAAGGATAAAAGGAGCTTGCTAAGATTGGGAAGTTTCCCAAAGTTGGAAAAATGATAATGTGGGTCGTTCAAATTTCTAGAGAATATAGGCCCTTTTTCATACACTCTTGCATTTTTTGCATCCATGTTTCATGTGTCTTTATTGAATAAATATGTGCCTAATCCTAACCACGTAATTGATTGAATTGTGATCTAGGTGGAACATGAAGGGGAATTTCGGGTGGAACTAGTGTGCATACTGGACTTGAAATTCAGAGTGCTCAGAAAAAAAATCCATTTTCCTAGTAAGGGTTCAATGGAATTGATACAATCTTGAATATGCTACGTGGGAGCACAAGGAGACCATGGAAAAGGAGTACCCACATTTTTTTCAAATTTTGAAGAAAATTGAATGTACATTTGTATATAAGTGTGCACGGCTCCATTTTGGAAGATAGATTCCTGGAGCCACATCTCAGATACTTGTTGTCCAATCTGTTTTAGAGCCTGAGGGATTGCGGTCAAGAGAAAGGAGTACACTTCCTTGGATTGTGCAGGTTTCAAGGAACGAGATATTGTTGGTTGGAATTGTTGCAGAAGTTGTGAAATTGTAAAAGTATAAAGTACTATGATGTAAATATTGTATATGTATACCAATATGGTGTTGTACATCGAGGATGGTGCAAATTGTAGGGGGGAAGGGAATGTAACATCCATGTTTTTAATCCCCATTTTAGTGATGTATAATGTAAATATGATATATGGTCATGGGCCAAGTGATGTAATATGTAAACATTGTATATCGAATTAATAAAATAAAATGTAACGCTGACTATAGATGGACATGGACAAAGTCATGGGGACTAAGTTTCCACAAGACAGGAGGGGATTTAAGGGGGGATTATTCATGTATGTTAATCCCATGCCACTTCCTTTTATTATTGTTTTTGGTATGAACCTTGTACTTTCCCTTTGAGTGGATCAAATACCCAATCATTGAATACATGTAAGAGCATTGGGTGAAAAGTCACTTCACATAGTTATTGAGAGCATAGGGTTGAGTACAATCAACATTGGGGAATGTGAGAGTCAACATGCTTAGGTAAAAAAGAAAATTTGTATGGTTATTGTAGGAACTTTTTACATGGATATTTTGGGATAGCAAGAGGGTGTTGAGTGCTATAATTCGAGGATATCCATATTGGGTTTTGTGGAAAACTTGCGGGAGATGTAAAATGCATGAAGAAGCAAGTTGTTAGGTCTATAGAGTGAGTTTTGTTGTGCAAAGAAAATGATTTGTTGATCAAAGTTTGTTGTTGTAGTTGTAATTGCCTGAAGTCCCCAGCAAGAGAGATTCTTATCTAGCCTGTGTTGGAGCCCTCAAGGGAAGGGGTATAGCTTGAGGGACTATGTAATAGAGAAGGGTATCCCTTTCCTTAGGTTGTGCAAGTTGTGGGGAAGAGATTTGGTGGATTGGGATGGATGTAGGAAACTAGCATATTGTGAGTGGACAAAAGACACACTTAGGAGACACCCTTTCTTCTGGATCCTAGCCCTAGCTCATGGGTGACTTTATATTGATATTCAAAGCAGTAGGTCTATGGTTGGGTAGTACACCCTTCCTCTGCAATGGGTTGCACATTTGATTTAAAAGATAAGTGTTTTATATATGTTCAATATCTTTATTTATGGGTTTAATTTGTTGTGCACAAACTCCATTTTTTTTAGTAATTACATGCTACCGTGTGTATGTTAATTAATTGCATTCATTTTTATTGGAATTGTTGTTATATGCATGGGTGTTTTAACCTATTACATGCATTTTAATTAATGGTATCAGAAAAATAAAATTTAATTTTATGGGTTAGTAGCGAGGGTTGCTTTCAAGGAAAAATCCCCTACAGTAGTGGGCTTACTATAGCAAATATATGACTATAAAGAAAGAAAATTCCAAAGAGAACAAACAAAAAATATATTGTAACCGATTCAATTGAAATAACTAAATATCTATAGGAGAAGAAGGATAAACTAATTGGCATTCCTATGTTCGACGTCGTTCCCGAATCCTGGAATCTTCTCGCTCTTTACCAATAGTTTCCTCTGCAACATGAAAGAACTTCAAACATACAAGCCTACACAGAGAGGTAGTTATACGAATAACTACCCATTATATGTAAAGGAATAATCAAAGCAACTAATGTTCTACAAAACATATACGAAATTATTACAAATTAAACATTACAAACACAATGTTTTTTAAAGGAATGAGTTTCTTATAAATATTCAACAGTTTTGGTAGTTACATTGTATACCTATCCTGTGGAGCACTGCCCTATCGAAAAAGACTTTGGGTCCCTCCACCCAAGATCTTGCTATAAGGGTTTCTTTTTACTCTCGATTCACCAACAGACTCAAGGAGGATATAAGGGAAACTCCTAAGATAGGAAGGTGATCAAAGAAGGCTGGAAACAAGGGTTTCCAAGTCAATAACCAGTAGAGATTGGGATGTGTATCGGCTTACAAACATGGTAGGTGTAGGCAAATGAATTTTTTCTCTGGTATGCAATGAATCATTACCTTTCTCCTTGGACAAAATGCTCTATTTATGTCGTCTCTAGTTGGTTAAAGATAGTTGAGTATGGGTAAAAGGAGTTAGGAAACTAACCAAACCCATAAATCAACATTTAATTAGGAAAAAATGTATTTTTTAAAGAATTCATTAGCATGTACGTGACTTGGAGAAACCCACGTATACGCATGTTGTATAACTGCTAGGGCGTGTACAACTTTCAGAAAGATGTTTTTTAGAAGGTCTCAAGGAGGTAAGGGGAAGAGTTGTCTGCAAGTAAGATAGGGACTAGGAAAATAAGTGCGTCAATGCTTCAATGGTGGAAATTGACGCTATAATAGAAGCCCCTAATGTGTGAGGTCAAAAGAGAAACTGATGGTCGAAATACATTATAAGTCTTCGAAGAGAAGTAAGTCAGGGTGAAGGTCATCAGAATCCAATCTAATAACATCAACCAACCACATAAACAAGTCAAAAAAATTAATTCCCAAGGTGGGCATACCCATGCTCAAGTGTGATTACAATCATTTCCACCAATCAAGTACAATGTGAATCCATGAAGAATGTATATGCAAAATGCAATGATCATGGCCACAAAAGAGATAGATGGTGGATCCATGTCAAACAAAGATCATAGCCATGATAGAGATACACGGTGGATCCATGTCAAATAGATATCATAGCCACAAAAGAGATACACAGTGGATCTATGTCTCATAATCAGTGAAGGATTTATGGGGGCAAGAGTTGGATAATTGATCCTTCACAAGTACTAATGTAAGGAGTGGTATTTTCCAATCACAACTCAGGAAACATCATAAAAGAGGTGATGATACTACATTCTCGAGGTCTTGAAATAAACTGCCATGGTACGAGTCTGCACTATGTGAATATATGTGTTGAAGTTGAACACAATGATGCACCAGTTGATTACCGATCATTGATGTATACCGTTAACAAACACGAGACAACCCACCAATAATGATAATGGGTGTCAAGGTACCTAGTACAATATAATAAGTGTGAATAGAGGATTTGATGTCGAACACCTGGTAGAATCTATCAATCAAAGGACATTGATGTATTCCCACTATCAATAACGAGGGAACCTACCACAGATGACTGCAAGCACCAAGGTACTAATAATGACTCTACATCCCTATCCCAAAGCAAGATGTGTTGAATATGATAGGAAGAAATCCATTGGAAGGAGGGAATTAGGCATCCCCCATCAACCAGTCCGAGGAGTAGCAGAAGGCACAATATTTGGAAGGACTCAGATGAAATATTGAAAGGACCACCACGAAGTACGTCTCATGCATGCACCAAATGTAAATAGTGCATGAAAGAGACCCTCTAAATAACAACAAAAAATGAAGACTGCCAACAAAGGCGAGGAAACCACCAATGGGGACAAATGGAATCCAAGGTACTAAACAAATATTAATGTGTGAATAATATTCTTTCCCTCGAACACAAGGGAAACCACATAGTCAACGACCAATGATGGAATGTCATTTGTTGAGCACAAGATCACCTATCAATGATGTAAATAAGTCCAGGGTGTGACTCTAGGTCAAAATCTCAGAGAAATTTGTTGTAGTTGATAAAAGATTAACCCACCGACAAGTCAATGGGGACCCTTCATACCAGCACGATTATAGGAAAATGATACTTTTGATTATGAGATTTAATTGACACGCGAGAAGGCTAACTTGCAAACTCAAGAATCTATGAAATGACTGACACAGGATCAAACTTCCTCTAAAAAAGAACACTACACAATATGTGACTTAGGCAACATGAAATGAAAATGAACATTGACATAAGTCTATGATGCATGATGTAATGATAAAACTCTCCATAGTGACTGGAAGAATAATTAGTTGAAGGAGTAACAACTCTATGTAACTGGTTCAGTTTCCTAAATTCATACTAACCCAAATTGTTGAGACTATACTCAACACTTTGTGCTTTGTTCATAGGTGACTCAAATGTTGCCAATAATGGTAAAGAAGACTCATTCCACACTCCTTTTTTATTATTGTTTTTTTTTTGTCTTTTTCATATTATGAAAATCTGAAAATGGTAAAATAATGCTAAAATACACAGAGGAAACAAGTGTCGCAAGCAAGCAAACTAGTTCCAAGCGTAAGGAACATACCAATTCTCAATGCAAGGAATCATGTGCAGGATATGGACACTCATTGGAATGTTTCCTCCTAGGATACATGTGTCAAATTGCAAAGGAAAAGATTGCAAGGATAACAACTAGCGAGAATGCAGAAGAGGCTAAAGAACAACAAGTTGAAGCCAACATTAGGCTCAAAATTCCAAGCAACAGAATGCAATGCAATATCACAACTTAACACATAAATGAGGGAGCCCCATAGGGTATTATCCATAATAAGAATGAGAAGAAGACATGAGGCTTCAATGCAAAGTCATGGTAGGACTAAATAGGGCCCTCAAGCCTATGAAAGTATTTCAGCATGGGCGCCAAATTGCGAACAAGGTTCTAACTAGGGAACCCATGAATAGTAGGCTCTAGCACATGAATTACAACACTTCTAAACAACAAAGGAGGTTCTGTGTCATAAATCAGTGGGGTTGATCCTAAGGAAAATGAAATAGGAAATGGATAATGAAAAAATGAATGAAGGGGAAAATCTAACCTATATGCCAGTTTCAAGATCATTACCTATCAAAATGGATCGACGTGACAAAAAGGTACCAAAGAAAAATGTCTCCAAAGTCTTGTATATAAGACCAACAACACTCACCTAGAAGTTAATAAGTCCAATATAGAAGCCTATTATAATAACAAGTTCCATGGAATACAAAACTTGAAATAGAAACCCTAAAAATACAATATGTACAAAGTACCGCATGGCCTTGCGGCTTATGCATAGTACTTATCTAGGTAGAGCCCATTTCTAGGCTTAGGCCAAGGGATTATTTGGTAACCAACCTATAAATCTTCCTGTTTAGGAGGAGGTCAAAAATACAAAATCATAGCTTCAAGTATAGCCTCATCTAAAGGAAATTCAACATCCAAGAAACCGAGACTTGAAGACTCACCATTAACAGGGCTCTAGGTCTCACAAACAGTAAGATAAGAATCAAGAGGAAGTGCCAAATTACTTGGGCCAAAATAGGAAGACAAAGGATTATATTCCCCCATTGGATACAACACCTGATCAATTGTTGAGACCTTGTCTTGAGAAGGTGAACATAACTATAAATGATCCTTCTCAGAAGCAACTGAACATTGAAGATAAGACACCACATAATTCACCTAAGGTGAGAAAAAGTCTACTTGAACACTAGGAACAAGAAAAGGAGAAGCCTGAGCTAAAGCTGAAATAGGATGGTGATTAATATCAGATGAAAGATGATCAATAGTGACAATGCTTCTGTTGTGACGGAAATGCATCACATTCATTTCGTATAATAATCACGCCCAAGAAGCATATTAAAGTCTAAAGATCCTGGCACCATTAAAATATCGACTAAGATAATCTTCCCACCTAAAGTGATAGGTAACTGAGGAAGAATCCCCAAACATTCACTAGGTCTTCCGTCGAAAGATAGCAACTCATGGGTAGTTGACACAAGCTTAGGACAACCCAAACCTTTCCAAGCCAAGGAGGATAAAATACTTGCGAAGGCTCCTTCATCTACAATACAATGGAAAATGCATGTTGAATTAAATTTAACCATTATTTGGAAAGGTGCAGAAGAAGTAAGGCGAGGTTCAACAAGATCATCCCAATAAAAAAACCCATCCTAGGACTTGGAGGGAGCATACTCGATGAGAGTGGAATGTCCCTTTGTTCAGAAGGTACTAAAATGGAAATGCTAAAGACATAGTCTAAAGACGTATCACTCCCCAAAAAAATATTGGGATTGACCGAAGATTGCATCGGCGTGACCAATTTGGTAGACTCATCACTCTCTAAGAGAAGAGTGGGATCGACCGAATATTGCATTAGAACGACCACTTCCTCAATTGTTGGTTTAATATGCTATGAGAAAACACGGTCAAGAGATGCATCACCTTCCAAAAGAAGAGTAGGATCAACCAAATAATGCAACGGGTTGACCACTTCATCAACAATGACTGAAAAGGATGTTGGGAAATCTAAGATGTGTCAGGACTAGAAGTACAATCAGACGAAGACCACAGACTATGTACCTCTAGAATACCGGAGCACAAATGAGTAAGGTGATCTCCCTTGCAAAGCTTACAAGGTAAATTGGGCTTACATCTGATTTGTATAGGTTTCTCAATAGTATCAATTCCCCCATCATGACTTGAAGTGGCCGGTGACATGCTTCCAACATGACTTGTAGAGGCTGGTAGTTGGTCTCCAACACGACTTGCAGAGATTGGTGACATGCTCCCAACATGACTTGCAAAGGTTGGTTCCATGCTCCTAGCATGACTTATAGAGGTTGGTTGCTTGATGTCAGTATGACTTGTAGTGACTAGAATGTTTACCTTATCATGACTCGCAGATGTTGGTGGCATATATCCAACATGACTCATGAAGGTTGGATAACTATTGCTAGTATGACTTGCAGTGATTGGTTCCAAATATCCAACATGACTGAGAGAGGTTGGTGACATAACTCCAACATGACTAGCAGAGGTTGGTTTTTCGATTCCAGTATGAATTTCAGTGACTGAACTTGTGCCCCAAAAATGACTTTCATTGGCTAGGTCCTAGTCTCTAACATGACTCACAAAGGCTATTTTCTTACCCCCAACATGACTTGCAGTGGCTAGGTGTTGCTCTGCAAAATGACTCATAGAGGTTGGTGACCTATTGCCATTATGACTCGTGGTGGCTGGACTAGCACCCCAACATGACTTGCAGAGGCTAGTGACTGGTCTCCAACATGACTAGTAGAGGTTGGTGACTTCTTCTTCTTACTCTTCCTCTTCTTATTCCTTTTAGACTTATGGTTACTAGTAGTGATACTTTCACCAGAAGAGGGAGAAGGAGGAGGACTAGACTTCATGGATGAATAAGGTAAATGAAAAACATATATTATATGCCCATGACATAAGGTTCTTATCAGAGAAGCATCAAGAGCATTCGAGACATTTGGAGTGGGTTTCTTGTTTTCAAATTTCGTATCCTATAACACTTGTTTTTAACATAGGTTTCTATATGGGAATTATTAACTTATGGGTGAGATTTTTTGGTCTTATATACAAGAATTTGAAGACATTCTCCTTTGCTACCTTTTCTTCCATTTTGATCCATTCTGAAAGGTAATGATCTCAAAACTGACATATAGGTTAGATTTTCCCCTTCATGCATTATTGCATTATCTGTTTCTTGTTTCATTTTGAATTAGGATCAACCCCACTGAGTTGCGACACATAACCTTTTTTGCTATTTAGAAGTGTTGTAATTCACATGGTAGAGCCTACCATTCATGGGTTCCCTAGTTAGAACCTTGTTCGCAGTTTCATTCCCATGATGAAACACTTTCATAGACTTGGGAGCCATGTTTAGTCCCGCCATGACTTTGTGTTGAAGCCTCATATCTTCTTCTCAATCTTTTTCTAGTCAATACCAACGGGGGTCCCTTATTTATGTGTTGAGTTGTAATACTACATTACATTCTGCTACTTGTTCTTTTAAGCCTAATGTCAACTTCAACTTGTTTTGTTTATCCTTTTATGCATTCTCATCAGTTGATAGCCATGCAATCTCTTGCCTTTGTGAATTGACACATTTATCCTTGGAGGAAACATTCCCCCGAGCATCCATATCATGCACACATTTCCTTGCATTGAGAACATGTATGTTCCTTGTGCATGGAACAAGTTTTCTCGCCTGTAATGCTCGTTTCCTCCATTTTACTATAGCATTCTTTTATTATTTTTTAGGCTTTATATTATGAAAAAGACAAAAAAAATTAAAAACAAAAAAAGAAGGATGGGAATGAGTCTCATTTTTTATATGGAAACTACTTATGTCACCCTTGAACAAAACACAATCTCGTGAGTCTTTACCTCATTATTGGGTTTAGTATGGCTTTAGGAGGCCCTTTTTCTCATTTTATAGCATAATCTCCTCTGGATGGTTATTCTTCCAGTCATATGGAGCATTTTTCGATGCCTCGTGTGTCACAAACATATCCCATTTTATAGTCAATGATACCCAAGTCACATTTTGTGTCGTGTTTCTATTCAAGGGAAGTCAACATGTGTCAACCATTCTGCAGAAACCTTGACTTTTCAAGTCAACCTTCCCATGTCAGTCAAGTACTTCTAAATTTCATAAGTATCTTTGTATCCCACTCATGCTAGTATAGAAGGTCCCCATTGAATTCTTGTTTGTGGGTCTAATATTACCGACTATGACACATTGCTCTGAGAGTATGACCTAGAGTTGCACCCTAGGCCTATTTACATCATTTATAGGTGGCCTTGTACTCAACAAGTGACAAACCATAATTGGTCATTGACTGAGTGGTTTCCCTGATGTTCAATGTTAACAACCATTATCACAAATAAGGATTCATGAAGTACCTTGGTTTCCATTTGACCCCATTGGTGGATTCCTCATATTTTTCAGTAGTCTTCATCATTGGCTACTATTCAGAGAGTCTCTTCCATGTGATATTCCATTTGGTACATGTCAGAGTCATACCTCGATTTTGTCTTTTCAATCTTTTCGTCTGAGTCCTTCCAAATCTTTGGCCTTCTGCTACTTCTCATGCTAGATGATGGAGGATGCCTTAATTCCTTCCTTCCAACGGATTTCTTCCTATCAACTTCAACACATCTTTCTCTAGGACAGGGATCTAGAGTCATTTTTAGTACCTTGGAGCTTGCAATCATCAGTGGCAGGTTCCCTTTCTATTGACAACAGAAATACATCAATGTCCCCTGATTGATAGATTCTATCAGATGTTTGAAATCAAACCCTTTATTCACACTCGTTACATTATATAGGTACCTTGATGCCCATTATCATTATCGATGGGTCATCTCACATTTGTTAACGATATACATCAATGATCGATAATCAAATGGTGTCTCACTATGTTTGACTCCAACACATCTATTCACATAGTGTAGACTCATACCACGACATATTGTTTTGAAGACTTCAGGTGAAGTACAAGTATCAACTCTTGTGTGCTCCTACTCGACTTGTATTGATTGTACCACCCTCTTCAACATTGGTACCTGTAGAGGATCAGTTTGTTCACTCCATTAGTTCCAGATATCATCTATTTTGATTGATACATAGCTCCACTATGTATCCATTCATGGTTATGATCTACATTTTTGCATGGATCCACTGTGTATTTTCTCTGATTGCTACTTCTATAGATTACATGGATCCACTGTGTAAATTTTTTGTGGCCATGGACATTAGTTATGCTTTCATTACTCATGGTTCCACAATGTACTTGATTTGGAGACCATGCTTACATCACACTCAAGCATGGGTATGCCTAATTTGAGAAGAGACTATCTTACTTATTTCTATTGTAGGTATTGTTATGGAATTGGTCTTCAACTACTCCTACCAATGCCCCTCCACAATCTCATGACTACTTTGTAATGTATTTCAGCCATTAGTTGCTCTTCCAACCTCACACATTAGGGGGCATCTGTTATAGCACCATTTTACACCACACATGCTCATGATGACTCATTGGCCTTGGTTACATCCCTTTCACTGCTTGCAGGACCAAACTCCCCCTTTTTCTCCCAAAAAATACTTTAAAAACCCTATTTTTTTAATGTACACGACTCTCCTTAAAACAACTCACGTACATACACGCCTTTCTTGTTAGAAACCCGCATACATGTTAAATTGGCTCAAAAAAATAATAAATCCGAATATTTCAGGAAGAGTTGATGGGTTCCCTAGGTTCCCAACCTCCTATAGCTCATCCATAACTAATCCAACTATCAAAAAGAAGTATAAATTAGAGCCTTGGGGTGGAGGAAAAATAGAACAGAGAAATGCATCCTTATTCTAGCATTATAATCCTGCAAGTCCCCTTTTCCCCTTGCATATGAGATTATCCTTCCCATCTGAAAACCCATGTTTTGAGAAGTTGTGTTCTCCCTATCTTGTCAGGAAGAAATCCTTTGCCTTCCTTGGACTTGTTTGAACACAAAGTTTTGGAGGTTCTACTTGTCATCTCTAACCTTGGGTGGAGGAACTTGGAGCCCAGTTTTGGGACCATTCCACAATGATTGCAGGTTGTAACCAAATTTTATGTTGTTCATAATAAAATATCTCTCGTTCTCGTCCGGTTTTGTTTGTTGATTCATTCTTTTAATAAGATTATTTATATCTTGTTTTGAATCTATTATTCTTGAAATAATAATGCCTAGTTAGTTAGCATATAACTACCTATTTGCAGTTGCTTGTCTCTTTATTTGTAGGAGTTTTTAGAGGATTGTTGTGAAAGATTCCTAGAGAAAAAATTCTTGAGCGGGATCGACTCCAAACATTTGATTATAGTTTTTTCTCTTTGCTATCCTTTGAAATTTAGTTATTGCAAAGTAGTTACTTTTAATTAACTTCTTGGTTTGAGTCTGAGAGTGGTCTATTAGGGTACCTCTCTGTTGTTTACCTAACCCATAGCCACATGACTTAGTTTTCTGTAACAATCTTCAACATATAACACAAAAAAAAACAAAAAAAAAATCAAAGAGATTAATTGTGTTGCTTCTATAGAAGTGAATTTAATACAATAACCTCTTATGCCATTCAACCCTATCATGCATTTTTTATCATCAGGAAAAAGTAGTTTTATGTAGATATAATAATAATAATAATATTCTAATTTTAAGGTCAAGACCAAGCCAAACACCAAATTGGTGTATGAGAACCCCTTGTTTGTGGGACAAGGGACCCCCTCCATGCAATGATTTGACTACTAAAGTTTACAGAGGTGTACATACCCTACCCCCTCTAGATTTGAACATGTGACCTCTGATGAAGAAACACATGTTCTTAACCATTAGGCCCACTCCTATACAAACAACACCATGTACATCCATGTTTAGACTTAGTCTAAAAAACAATAGTTCTACATTCCACCTTAATGGAATATTCCAACATACACACTATATCTAGAAACAAAACATAATTACATATATTTGCCTAGTTTTCCATTGAGTTTGCAGAGGTAATCCTAGAACATAAACATAGGAAAAAAATATTACATCTTAAACTTTGATGGTTGAATAACATGTAGGACTTGGAAGTAATGGGTTTGATGTTGACTTGACCTCTATTGTTGGAGGTGCTTCCCCTTCCATGTACATGGGAAGCTAAGGCTTGGGAACAAGAACTTCATCCATGATCATTACCAAGGAACTATGAATTTTTCCTCTTAAAAGATTCTTCGTTACAAATAAAGAATATTCCTCTTGCTTCTTAGAAAGAAAGCATAATGACACTAAGAAAAGTTTCTCTAAGAAAGATAGAGGTTTTTCAAAGAAACAAGCATGTAGGTAGCCATTTTGTCCCTCTTTCTCCCTTAATT
>ML793950.1:466919-493752 GCA_009831015.1 Picea engelmannii
TATCATATGGATACAATCTACTTCATAGAAGTCTCTACTTCAGTAGATCATATTCCCATGACATCTATAGCAAAATGACAAGCTTCATCAACACTTTCAGGAACAAGTTTAGACAAAAGTTTAATCTCCATCCATGAGCCTAATTATTTAGAACACTGGGAAATTCCTCTTATCTGTCCACAAGATGTTTATAAATTAAAGTGGTGGAATTACCTGACTCATTCATTTATCAAAGTCTACTCTATTGACATTCCTCTCTCTGCTCATGAAGATCCAATGAATATTACCTTAACATATAGAGATTTAATTGACTGGGAAAAAAGACAAGGATATTTGTATGCTCATATAAGTACAATCAAGTTTGGCTTAAATCCTTTAGTCAAACCATATCCTCTTGTATCTTCCTTGGTCTATGTCGTTGATATCATAAATAATAAATTATTTGATGCTTTAGTTGGTGGATTTTATGCACCTCTCTCCGATGGCCCCGCCTTTGTAACCATTTTTCTTAAATACTCTATTTCACTTTATGATCCTTATATATATGAATTCTTAAAAGATTATATTCTCCCTTTAGTCTTTGATATGTCAATAAATTTTCAGATCATCCAACTCAAGTCTCTCCTGGTTATTCACTTTAGAAGTGATACTCTTCCTCCTTTACAAAAAATTGTCCAAAAAACTCCGCACTTGCACAATGTGGTGGAAAAGGAAAAATCCAAGCAAGTTCACCCTGTCACGTTTGACTAGCCTAAGATTGAATATCACACTGTCTGGGAAAATAAGTATGACAACTTCAAAATCCAAATGATTTCCCATGTAGAAGACTTGACAAAGAAACCAATTCCTTTGTCTACAATCTACGGATCCTTGACCTTAAAACTCATGGAACTGAATCCTTCTGCATCTGAGATGAAACACACATGTAATCGGATTGATGCATCTTCTTCATCAAGTATACCTAGTTGACACAAGAATATAAGGAAACATATTGAATTCTTGACTTTCCAAGAGAAAATTAATAATCTGCAAGGTCGAATATCTTTGAAAGAAGAAGTCCCTAGTGTTGATATTTTCATGTTGTCACTTCCTAGAGAGGGTCTAGGAAACATAAAAAGGTTTCCAAGTGGAGATGAAACCTTTCTCCCAGGAAGAAACCTCCCAACAGTTCCATTCGAATAATACTCTGATGATCTTAAAACTAAAAGAGAGTATTTTCCAGTAAGATCTTCAACAATATTTGATATTATATCTGATGAATGCAAGATTCTTAACTACATGAAAATTTCCAAGCTCAGTTGAAAGGAAATAATATAGATGATTTACATAAAGAATTTCTAAAAGAAAGAAAATATGCAGAGTCTCACAAGGAAGAAATCAAAATCATTTTTGAAAAGATATAAATTCTCACACATGTCCCGATAGACACCTTAGAGTTGAAAAACTCTGTGGCCAAAGCAAAATCCCACCTTGAACTCTAGGACACCTTATTGCATAAAACAGACGAGGTTAAGAAGAGCTCTCAAAATCCTATTAGAAATCCCAACATTGTACAACTTGATACCTTCAAAGATAAAGAAGACACTAAGAAGCACAAAAGAAACAAGTCCTTCGGGGTGTTTCAAGCAAAAGATTTAGGACCAGAATGGAATTTCAAAGAATCTGACAGAAATTTGCAAAGTATTGCAGAAGAAGTTTCTTTTATAAGAACATGGCCTCTCCCATTGAAGAAAAAAGAAAAATATATCTAGACGATGACTGTCAAATTTAAACAAGGATATATCCCTATGCCATCATCATCCCAGGCAAATAATTTGTCCTCTTTCAACATCCATGGGATGAAAAAATAATATCTTCAATGTCTAATCACCCAATGATTAATTTCAGTTATCATTCAAGGGATGGAACAAGAGATTAAATCCATTTATTGATAAACTAGACCACTGCCAAAAAGGCAGAAGATGCTACCATAACACTAAGATATATGGACACTAAGATAATGAATGGATATACTATCCATGTTGCAACATGGTGGAGATGGATTTCCCAGCAAGCCAAAGATTATATGTTGAGAGATCCTGAAGAAGATGAAGCAATATTGCAATCCATGGACACACAATTATATGGAATAGAGGTTGAAACATACGTTGAACATGCTGCTTCATTATTCATGTCTCAAATATTATGTGATCTGATCCACGATGAAAAGTATTTTTGTTATATCCATAAATTAATAATTGAATCATGAAAATTTGTAGATCCTGCATATATTAAGTATTATATCATGAGTTTTCCTAGTGCCTTACCAAATGTTGTAGAACAATATTTCAAGGATAAGAATATTACTCTAGAAGGTTTGTCCTTGGCAATGGTTGATCATCATATCAAAATTGTAATTCAAGAACATTGTTTGGCAAAACGAGTGACAGAATATTTTAAAAGATTTGAGAGTATGTTCACCTTTTCTTTATGCAATGATGTAGGTTAGATGCCAGAATGGGGATGTGGTGCTCACAATTGAGCACATCATTTTGAAAAGATCCATTGTTACTGTAAATCCAAAGGAAAGAAATTCTAGTATTTCAGATCTAGATTCAATCATGATCATCCTTGGCGTAAAAAGAAGAAGCACATGTATAAGTCTTTTAAGAAGATTCCACATCTTAAGAAAAGCCACAAGCCTACCAAATACTCAACTTGCTTCAATTCCAAGAAGAAAGGCCATTGGGCACACAAATTCCCTCGAAAGAAGGATAAGGCAAAGTTGTTTGCACTCTTTGAAGAAGAACTTGATCCTAAGTGGTGGGAATTATTTTATTGTTCTCCTAATGAAGAAGTTGATGGAAATGTTATCTTTCTTGATCCTTCTTAATTTTTAGAAGATGAGTCTGATTCTCTCTCCTCTTCTTTTGATTTTAGTGATTTTAAAACCCTGAAATGGGAGGGTGAAAACCCTACTTTTGATTTCTACATGTTCTCAAGTTTGCAGAAACTGAACCCTGACAAAAAGGATCCAGGAAATTGATTGGTTGCTTGAAAGTACCCCGACCTAGAAATACACAATCAGGGAAAATTTGAGGAAAGAAAAAGTTGATCTACTAAGGTATGTTGCTATTCTCAGAGAAGATCTAGTTAAAATCCTATTTGGTAATCCATTGTCTAGTAGATATGCCCCGACAGATCTGTATTTTGATTTTCCATATCAACATAAAGATAAACATAATTCCAAGAAGGATAGAGAAAAGTTGTTAAAACTCTAGTTGAAAGAGAAGCAACAAATGTTGAAAATTACTCTGGAAAACATTAAACAAATCAATCTTTCCATAGAAGAAATAAGAAGTGAAAGAAATAATTCATCAGAATCTGAATTATCCATAGTATATGAAGAAGCATTCACTGCACCAAAAGGATATAGAAAAAATAAATCTAGGAAAAAGAAAGTAGAAAAGTTTGATTATTGTACTAAAGAATCTTCCAGTTCTTCTAAAAAACAAGACTCAAAACCTAGTTCTGAGACAAAACCATATGAGGTAGATTGATTAGTTGATTCTAGTTTCTAGTTAAATTTGCTAAGAAAGAATGTGATTCCAGAATTTTATTGGAAAAGGCCAACCATGTCAGGAAAAGATATAGATGGCTCAGAAGTACCCATACAAGGCCAAGTAGATAACTTCCCACTAAAAATTGGTAAGCAGTATTTCAAAATTTATTTTCATTGTGTGAACCTGATTAATGATGATTGTGTAGTTGGTGCAGAATTCCTTGAACTCATAGATCCCATGACAATAAATAAGAAAGAGAAAGTTTGTGAATTTTAATTGAATGGAATGAAATTTCAAACTCCTATGCTTAATGAAGGAAGATCTAGAAGCAGAGAAAAATAACAACAAAGAGTGTCTGAACCAACTCCGTCATCAAGATCCTTACACAAAATGGAAAGAAGTATCTGTTATGCACATATAAATGGAGAGAAAATGTTGAAAGAAATTTCAGAGAAGCTCATAAGATATTGCACTTCAGAATCTCCTAATTCCTTTTGGCACAAGGAGAAATATTTTGTATCTCTTTCATATGATCCTTTGGTCAAAATTACTCCACAATAGGCATCAACGACTTTGGTAAGTCCAACATAATATTAATGATCTCCTACATAAAGGATTGATAGATCCATCCAATAATGCATGGGCATGAAGAGGATTGTATGTCAATAAGCACTCTGAGCAGAAAAAAGGAAAGTCGAGGTTAGTGATAAATTTAAAACCACTAAACAAAGTTCTCCAACAAATTAGGTATCCTCTTCCAAATAAAAGTTCATTATAGCAGAGGATAAAAGGCAGGACTATATTTAGTAAATTTGATTTAAAATATGGATTCTATCAAATAGGTATAGTCCCAGAGGACAAACACAAAAATACTTTATTTTTTCCCCATGGCCATTACCAATGGAAGGTAATGCCTTTAGGTTTGAAAAATGTTCCTAGTGAGCTCCAAAAAAGGATGGACATATTCAAAGAATATCCAAGGTTAATCATTTATATTGATGATATTCTAATTTGTTCTAAGAATCTCCAAGAACACCTTAAGCATTTGCAAAAAAATTATGATATGGTGTTCAAACATGGTTTGGTTTTGTCAAAAATCAAAATGGAAATTGGGAAAACTGAGATTAAATTTCTTGGTTTTAAGATAACAAAAGGCCAGGCAATTATTCAAGATCATATTTTAAAATATTTTAGTGAGTTCCCTGACATTCTTCATGATAAAATACAACTACAGAGGTTTGTATGCAACCTCAACTATGTTCATCCATTCTACAAAGGGAAAACAGATGATATTTTGATCCTGCAACAAAGATTGAAAAATAATCCTCCAACCTAGAATAATTCCATGACTAAAGCTATCAAAAGAATTAAAGAAAAATTCCAAACTCTTCCACCATTGTCTGTCCCTACTGGAGAAAGGAACTATATTATAGAGACATATGCATCCAATAGTACATTGCCTGGTGTACTCATTGAAGACATTAATGAAGTTGAAACTGTATGATTATATGCTTCAGGTTATTTTCAAGGAGCATAACTTAATTACCCTTCTAGTCATAAAGAAATCCTTACAGTCAAGAAGATAGTGTTCCATTTCAGACTCTATCTCAAACCAGTAAAATTTCTAATTAGATCGGATTTTAAAATTTTACCTGGGATGTTGAAATCTAAAAATCTTCTTACAGAGTCTCATTCTAGAATTCAAAAATGGATTTTATGGCTAGATAATTTTGATTTAATTGTACAACATAAACCTGGTTGTTTAAACTGCCTTGTTGATATGTTAACTAGGGAAGCAAAAACTGCAGATTTAGCCATGTTTTCAACAGGACCATCAAATAAAGGAAAGCATCCTATGACTCAGGAAAGAGAAGATCAAGCTCAAGCCATAAGAAGAAAAGAAGTCTTGACAACAATAAGTCAAGAAGTAATAGAGATGATGATCAGAGAGAAATCCAAAGAACAGGTGTCAGCCACATTGATTGAAGAAATCAAGGATTCTCCCATGGAAATCGAGATCCTCAAAAACTGGGAGCAAAAGGCATTTGTAGGCCTAAGAAATGCTTCAAAAATGATATAGGGTTGTGTTCGAAAATTCTCCATAGATTATGATGATAAAGATATGTGTTACTATGATATTGGCTCTGGACTAGTGTATTGGGAAAATTATGCCTTACTGTTACAATTGTCTCGTGAAAAGAGGGAAATTGTTGTTTGTGCATATACTAGAAATTTAGTAAGAAAACCATGGACTAGATGGACTGAAATTTTGATTGAAATATTTATGCCAAGGGAGGAATGGTCATTAAAAGGACCTTAGTTTATTTTTAATTTGCAACATGAACTAGTGATTGCAACACAATATGAACTCTGGTTCAAATTCAAGCTAAAATTCGTTGTTGTATCTTTATCCAAATTTGATCCTCCAGAGCTTGTACAATATGAACAAGCATTAAAAGATAAGGATGGAAAAATCCTAGGCATAGCCCGAGAAGAGATGCTCCTAACCCTTCAGATACAGATGAGCTATCAAGGGGAGCCTCTTAAAGATCATAAACATGCACTCATGCCCGAATCCTTTGTGGGTCGTTGCCTTGACGATTTCCTCTTTCCAGTACCAGATTTACATGAATCTTAGGACCAAATGACTATGACTTTGATATCTCTTGAATTGAAGAAGAGATTCATAATTTGAATAACTGCATGGAGGATTAGTGTAGAAACATTGTGGACCCTAATTTGTACATAGTATATTTACTTGGTTGGCCATACAATATTTTATAAAATCTTAAAATATGTTATGTGGGTGGCAGTACACTCCACTTTGCACTTTGTCTGTTTGTCGTCCATTTCATAAGACATACTATTTTGTGAGTAGTGTAGCACTCCACTATGTATCTGTCAGGTTTGATTCGTGTCCCCATATGTCGAAAGACCACTAAGGGACGAGATAACAAGTGGTTTTCCCCACTTGCCCCAAATCTTAGTCGTATTTTTTCTTTTGTCACCCAGTCAGATCATGAGAAATATCCCTTGTGAAAAGCATCTTCTTTTGACCTAAAGATGCTAGTTAGAAATTCTCAGTTAACCAGATGGTTATGCTATAAGTAAAGGCCCGAGCCTCTCATTTTATCATTTCAAAGTTGGCATTCAGAGCTTTTCAAGTTTGAGTCTAAGTTTTAGTATCGAGTCTGTAACTTTTGATCCATGCTATGTATGATCTTACCTCATACCAATTGTGAACTTGGGAATACGAAACAATTGGTTAAGACCCTGTGTAAAAAGTCTATGAAATGATCCAGTTTATGTATGATCTCCCCTCACATATGTTGATGATCTTGGGGATCAAAAGTAACTGGTTGAGACAATTTGTTCTTCTGCAACAAATTCGTTATTGTGTGGATGAGTTCTGAAGCAGTTTGTATGTAATGAAGATAGGAGGTTGATCCTGCTTGTTGATTCTGGTTACCAGTAAAATCTGCTAAGAAAGAATGTGATTCCAAAATTTTATTGGGAAAGGCCAACCATGTCAAGAAAATATATAGATGGCTCAGAAGTACTTTTACAAGGCCAACTTGAGAACTTCCCACTAAAAATTGGTAAGCAATCTTTCAAACTTTATTTTCATTATGTGACACAGATTAATGATGGTTGTGTAGTTGGTGTAGAATTCCTTGAACACATAGATCCCGTGACAATAAATAATAAAGAGAAAGTTTTTGAATTTTACTTGAAAGGAGTGAAATTTCAAAATCCTCTTCTTACTGAAGGAAGATCTAGAAGCAAAGAAAAAGAACAACAAAGAGAATCCGAACAAACTCCATCATCAAGAGACTTACACAAAATGGAAAGAAGTATTTTTTATGCACATATACATGGAGAGAAAACGTTGAAAGAAATTTCAGAGAAGTTCATAAGAGATTTCACTTCAGAATATCCTAATGCCTTATGTAATAGGGAGAAATATTTTGTATCTCTTCCATATGATCCTTTGGTCAAAATTACTCCACAAAAGGCATCAACAACCTTAATGAGTCCATCAGAGATTCAGACTTTCCAACAAGAGACTAATGATCTCTTACAGAAAGGATTGATAGAGCCATCCAAGACTACATGGGCATACAAAGGATTTTATTTCAATAAGCACTATGAGCAGAAAAGAGGAAAGCCGAGGTTAGTGGTAAATTTCAAACCACTAAACAAAGTTCTCCAACACATCATGTATCCTCTTCCAAATAAAAGTTCATTATTAGAGAGGATAAAAGGAAAGACTATATTTAGTAAATTTGATTTAAAATTTGGATTCTATCAAATAGTTATAGTCCGAGAGGACAGACACAAAATTGCTTTTGTTGTTCCCCGTGGCCATTACCTGTGGAAGGTAATGCCTTTTGGTTTTGAAAAATTATCTTAATGAGATCCAAAAATGGATGGAGGACATATTCAGAGAATGCCCATGGTTAATAATTTATTTTGATGATATTCTAATATTTCTAAGAATATCCAAGAACACCTTAAACAATTGCAACAATTTTATGATCTAGTGTTCAAACATGGTTTGTTTTTGTCAAAAACCAAAATGGAAATTGGGAAAACTAAGATTGAATTTATTGGTTTTAAGATAACAAAATGCCAGGTAATTCTTCAAGATCACATTTTAAAATAGTTTACAGATTTCACTGATATTATTCATAATAAAATACAACTGCAGAGGTTTTTAGGCAACCTCAACTATGTTCAACCATTCTACAAAGGGAAAGCATATGATATTTTGATCCTACAACAAATATTGAAAAAGAATCCTCCAGCCTGGAATAATGCCATGGTTGAAGCTATCAAAAGAATTAAAGGAAAAGTCCAAACTCTTCCACCATTGTCTTTCCCTACTGGAGAAGGGAACTATAACATAGAGATAGATGAATCAAATAGTACATGGGGTGGTGTACTCATTGAAGACATTAATGGAGTCGAAATTCTATGCTCATATGCTTCAAGTTCTTTTCGAGGAGCATAAATTAATTACCCTTCCAATCATAAAGAACTCCTTGTAGTCAAGAAGACAATGCTCCATTTCAGACTCTATCTCAAACCAGTGAAATATCTAATTAGATTAGATTTTAAAATTTTACCTGGGATGTTGAAATCTGAAAAGCTTCTTACAGAATCTCATTATAGAATTCAAAAATGGATTTTATGGCTAGATAATTTTGATTTCACTATACAACATAAACCTCGTCATTTAAACTTCCTTGTTGATATGTTAACCAGGGAATCCAAGACTACAGATTTAGCCATGTTTTCAGCAAGACCATCAAATAAAGGCAAGCAACCTATGACTTAGGAAGAAGAATATAGAGCTCGAGCCACAAGAAGAAAAGAAGTCTTGACAACAGTAAGTCAAGAAGTAATAGAGATGATGATTAGAAAGAAAGCATAATAACAATTGTCAACCACATTGATTGAAGAAAGCAAGGATTCTCCCATGAAAATCGAGATCCTCAAAAAATGGGAGCAAAAGGCATTTGCAGGCCTAGGAAATTATTCAAAAATGATATGGGGTTAAGTTTGGAAATTCTCCATAGATTATGATGATAAAGATATGTGTTATTGTGATATTGGCTTTGGAACAGTGAGTTGGGAGCATTATGCCTTATTGTTACAACTGGCTTGTGAAAAGAGGGAAATTGTTGTTTGTGAAGATACTATAAATTTAGTAAGAAAACCATGGACTGGATGGACTGAAGTTTTGTTTGAAACATTTATGCCAAGGGAGGAATGGTTATTAAAAGGACCTCATTTTATTTTTAATTTGCAGCATGAAATTTTGATTGCAACACAATATGAACTCTAGTTCGAATTCCAGCTAAATTTTGTTGTTGCATATTTATCCAAACTTGATGCTCCAGAACTTGTACAATATGAATAGGCATTAAAAGATAAGGATGGAAAAATCCTAGGCATAGCCCGAGAAGAGATACTTCTAACCCTTAAGGTCTTAACCAACTATCAAGGGGAGTATCTTAAAGATCATAAACATGCACTCATGCATGAATCCTTTGTGGGTCATTGCCTTGATGATTTCCTCTTTCTAGTACCATATGTACTTGATGTAGAAATTTCAATACAAATTATGTATTGCCTGGATTCTCCTGATCTAACAATTATATGCCATTGTTAAATACAGAATCGCTTCTACTAATATTCTTGCGGAATTTAAAACACGATCGCCAATTGCAATATCAAGAAGAAAGATCAATCACACATAACACAGATGTTTTATCAGGAAAGAATAAAGCTAAAAACCCCACTATCATAAATTATGTTTATATCATGGATCATGAAGCAATCTCATACAAAACTCTAATCCAAGATCTCTCAGTACAATATACAATCGTCTCACACTGTCATACAAAAATTGGCAAATGCATGTGTCAATTTACTCGCTCCAGACAACCTGCCTCCTCTGTGCAATCCTTGCAATGGAAAACCTGCAAATGAATTTGAATCCCTCTTGCCTAGGTTGTGCATGCCTCATAGGCACATCCACTGTGTGTGTGATTGCATGAGTGTACTCACTAATGTCACAATTGATAGTCAAATTGTCCCTTTCACCTATTATCTCAACTGGGTCTACACTAGATCTGACATGCATGTAGTTAACAGTGGTAAATCTTCAGTTGCATGTGAGATCACTGATTGTGAATTAATTAATAATTAATTCATTGATCTCTCACTAGTGTAAGTTCAGTTACAACTAGTACAACTAAGCTTAATTCACTTAACTGAGTTAAACTACTTCACAACTCACATAACTACACATCCAACTCTGTTACAACTTCGAATCACTTAGTTATAACTAATTCGACTTGGAAGTCCCATCGGTCAACCTTTGAACTCGAATTTCCTATAGCTAACTGATTTTCCATTTCAATTAACTATTTTCAAGTAATTATGAGCTAATAGATTAATATTTATTGTCCAATTTATTTAAGGGAAAAATAAATTAGACACACATTTTTTGTTGACTTTTCAACACTCCCTCTCAACAAGAAATGGATTATCCTTCACCCCAATCCTGTCTCTATGGTATTCAAATTTTCTCTTGGTGAGGGCCTTCATCAGAATATCTGCATCCTGATCTTCCATAGGAATGTACTGAAGAAACATGATCTTCCGCTGCACACAATCTCTAAGATGATGATACCAGATATCTATATGCTTAGATCTATCATGAAACACGGGATTAATCGAGAGTTTAATGCAACTTTGATTATCATAATGAATCACTGTCGGATCTAAATGAGAACCAAACAAACCAACCAAGATCTTTCTCATCCAGATAGCCTCACATGCAGCTTGACTCACTACCATGTATTCCCCTTCCACTGAACTGAGTGCCATGGATCTTTACTTCCTGCTATACCTAGAAACAACTGTATATCCGATACTAAAGATCCCCATTGATGTGCTCTTTCTATCCGTTGGGCTTCCCGCCCAATCTACATCCATTAAGCCATGCAACTTCACCTCATCCGTCTGTCTATACCATAAGCCATACTCAGATGTGCCCCTCAAGTATCTTAGGACATGCATTCCCTCCTTCCAAAAGATCTTGGTAGGCTTAACCATCGCTTGACTCAATTGGTTAACTGCATAGCAAATGTCTAGTTTTGTGTTCACTAAATACATTAGTGAACCCACTAACTATCGATAGATAGTAGCATCCATTACCTCTCCAGAAGTAGCATCCTCTTTCCTCCAGTTTCCTGGAAGAGGAGTATCCATGGGTTTGCAACCCTCCATGTGAAACTTACCCAGTATCTCCCATGCATACTTGCCTTGAGACACAAAAAGTTCACCATCTCGCTGCCATATTTCCAATCCAAGGAAATAATGAAGGAGGCCCAAATCCTTCATCTTGAACTCCTTTGCAAGGTCCTCCTTGCATGACTGTATCATCTGCTCATCACCAGTCAATATTAAATCATCAAAATAAAGAACAATGATTAAAAGATTAACCTCCACCACAATTTGGTATAGGTTTTCATCCGCTTCACTTTTGGTGAAGCCCAGTTCGGTGAAATAGCTTTATATCTGAGTGTACCAAGCACGAGGTGCTTGCTTCAACCCATACAACGCTCTCTTGAGTCTGCACACATGCGACTCCCTGCCAAAGGTCTCAAAACCTTCTGGCTTCTCAATGTACACTTCTTCCTTAATGATCCCATTGAGAAACGCAGTTTTTACATCCATCTGATGAATGTGCCATCCCATCTGCACTAAGAGTGCAAGGATGGATCTTATGGAAAAGTACCTTGTGACAGGTGCAAAGGTCTCATCATAATCTATCCCCTCGATCTGTGAGAAGCCCCGGGCCACAAACCTAACCTTGTATTTCTCCACACTCCCATCAATAGCTTGCTTTACCTTGTAGATCCATCTTGAACCTACCATTGATTTGTCGACCGGTCTTGGGACAATTTCCCATGCATTGTTTTGAATATGGAGTCATACTCCTCCGCCATAGAATCAACGCAAATGGGATCCTACATTGCTTCCTGAAAGGAAGATGGTTTAGTCACAATACATTTTCTCATGAGAGCCATGTATCTAGTAAATTGATCATGAGACTATCTCTGTCTACGCTGTGATGTAGGGGCTCCTACATTATGTGCAAAATCTAGTCTCAATCCATTAGCTTCTATGGTGCACTTTCTGCCATTTCTGATGGATGGATCTGCTTGAGTGGCTTCCTCCACTCCATGAACCTCCTCATGTGGATGATCCACATATTGAGACTCATATTTGGGAACCAACAGTTCCTCCTCTGCATGCAAATCTAGCTCCTTCTCAAGCGACAACCGCATGGCTTTCCCTTCATCGAATTTTATATCCCGTCGCATAACAGTCATCTTATTGTTAGGAAAATACACACGATAATTATGGGGTGTTTCTGTGTACCCCACAAATATCCCAATTTCAGTAGTCGGCTCTAGCTTCTTCCTGGCGTCCTTGGTCACATGTACATAAACAGATGAGCCAAAAATCTTAAAATGAGAAACATCAGGTTTCTTACCAGTGAAAGATTCTTCAGGTGTACTCATGCCAAGTACTCTATGAGGACAACGGTTTTGCACATAAATTGCAGTGTTGCATGCTTCCACCCACAAATACATTGGTAGGACCTGATCATGCAACATCACTCGTGTTGCACCCACGATCATTATGTTCTTCCTCTCTACAACCCCATTTTTCTATGGGTTATGAGGCGCTATGAGTTCTCTTTGAATTCCTTATTTGCTGCAGAAGTCTTTGAATTCGTTAGATATGTATTCTCCACCATTATCGCTCCTTAGAGCCTTCACTTGCTTCCCTGACTCTTTCTCCACCAATGCTTTAAACTCACAGAACTTTGAGAATTTTTTATCCTTCTTCTGCATGAAGAAGATCCATCATTTACGAGAAAATTCATCAACAAAAATAACATAATACTTATGTTTTGTTGTTGAAGCAACCGAGAATGGTCCACACACGTCTGTGTGAACTCTCTCCAGGATCACCGAAGCACGGTTCTCCTTTTCATGAAAGGTGGAATTTACATACTTCCCATGGTGCAACCCTTGCACTAATCTATCCAAGCAAGTGTTCCCATTGGAAGTCCAGCATATATTTGTTGCATGATTTTCAAGGCTCCATGATGAAGATGGCCCAATCACCTGTGCCATAATTCACCCTCATCCAGGCTCACCACTTTTTCTACCTTGCCCATCATGGAAGCGCAACCATCTACCTCAAGCTTGTAGAGATTCTTAACTCGAATCCCTATCTTCTTGACTTGACCCGTTGTTTAATGTCACAAGAAATATTTTCCATCACTGAAAACAACGTCATAGCCTCTGTCCTCCAGCATTGTGACTGAGACCAGATTTTTCTTCAGACCTGAAACATGCATAACATCTTTCAATTGAAATGGTTTACCTGACTCTCTCTGAAAGGTAATGGTACCAATGCCAGTCGCACTGTATCGTCCATCGTCGCCCATCGTTGCCCATCTCTATATGCATTTTGAGATCTTTCTCCTCCAAGACACTGAAAAGATCCTTATCTCCCGTCATGTGGAAGGAAGCACCACTATCCAAATACCACACTGATCCCAATGCACTTGATGCCATGCATGCGATCAAGGAGAATTCAAGTTCAAATTGTGAGGCAAGGGCCTCACCAGCTGCAGCTCCAGTAACCTTCTTATTCTTCTTCTTCTGTGGACAGTTAGTAGCGAGATGCCCATGTTCGTGACAGTGAAAACACTTCACTTTGGACAAATCCAACTTCTTGACTTTAGACTCAGATTTTGAATGGAATTTCTTCCCCTTCCCTTTCTTTGCCTTGGAAACCAAAGCACAATCCTCTTCATCATCATGCTTTGATGAAGAGCCATCTCTGGTATTCCGCCTAAACTCCTCCTGCACTAGATCTGACCATAGTCGTTCCCAATTTGGCAATTTTTCCCTTCCATTGATAGAGTCTTGATAACTATGCCAATTCTTGGGAAGTCCTAAGAGAGCCAAGCTCACCAAATCATCATCAACGACTGTTATTCCCACACTCCCCAGCTCATCTCGACATTGGAGAAACTTCGTGAGATATTTTGGAATGGAGACACCCTTCTCCATCTTAATCTTCCTGAGTTTATCTTTGAGTGTCAATTTCCTATGGTCGTTGTTGTTTTGGAATAGATCCGTCAAAGCCTTCCACATTGCATATGGTGTGAATTTCCCATGGATGTTTGAGACAATGTGGTCTTGTACTCCCTCCAACAAGATCCTCCTTGCCTTTGCCACTTTCTTTTTCCATGCATCAAGATTTGCAGCATCTACATCATCTGGCTTAGGAACATCTTTGTCAATGAATTCCTTCAAGCCATTGTCTTTGAGTACTACCTCCATCTTGTCCTTCCAAGAAATATAGTTCGAGCTGCCCTCGAGTGCATACTCTAACCTCAAGCCATTGAAATCCATTTCGATCTTGAATCAGTTGTAGCACCAAGAAAGTCTTTCTGCAAATTCGAATTCTATCCAGTCACAAACTTAGCTTCTGCAATTTTCTGTGCTCTGATACCATGTAGAAATTTCAATACAAATTATGTATTTCCTGGATTCTCCAGATCTAACAATTATATGCCACTGTTAAATACAGAATCCCTTCTACTAATATTCTTGCAGAATTTAAAACATGATCGCCAATTGCAATATCAAGAAGAAAGATCAATCACACATAACACATATGTTTTATCGGGAAAGCATAAAGCTAAAAACCCCACTATCATATATTATGTTTTTATCATGGATCATGAAAAAATCTCACACAAAACTCTAATCCAAGAGCTCTTAGTACAATATACAATCGTCTCACACTTTCATACAAAAATTGGCAAATACATGTGCCAATTTACTGCCTCCAGACAACCTGCCTCCTCTGCGCAATCCCTATAATGGAAAACCTGCAAATGAATTTGAATCCCTCTTACCTAGGCTGTGCATGCCTCATAGGCACATCCACTATGTGTGTGATTGCATGAATGCACTCACTAATGTCACAATTGATAGTCAAATTGTCCCTTTCACATGCTATCTCAACCGGGTCTCCACTGGATCTAACATGCATGTAGTTAACAGTGGTAAATCTTCAGTTGCATGTGAGATCACTGATTGTGAATTAATTAATAATTAATTCATTGATCTCCCACTAGTGTAAGTTCAGTTACAACTAGTACAACTGAGCTTAACTCACTTAACTGAGTTAAACTACTTCACAACTCACATAACTACACATCCAACTCTGTTGCAACTTCGAATCACTCAGTTATAACTAATTCGGCTTGGATGTCCCACCAATCAACCTTTGAACTCGAATTTCCTATTGCTCACTAATTTTCCATTTCAGTTAACTATTTTCAAGTAATTATGAGATAATAGATTAATATTTATTGTCCAATTTATTTAAGGGAAAAATAAATTAGACACACATTTCTTGTTGACTTTTCAACACTTGAATCTCAAGACCCGTATGGATAATACTCTGATATCTCTTGGACTGAAGAAGAGATTTATAACTTGAATAACCGCATGGAGGATTAGTGTGGAAACATTATGGACCCTAATTTGTACATAGTATATTTGCTTTGTTGCCCACACAATATTTTATAGAATCTTAAAATATGCTTTGTGGGTGGTAGTACACTCCACTTTGTACTTTGTTTGTTTGTCAACCATTTCATAGGCCATACCATTCTATGGGTGACGTAGCACTCCACTATGTATCTGTCATGTCTAATTTGGGTCTTCATATCTTGAAAGGCCACTAAGGGGCGAGATAACAAGTGGTTGTCCCCACTTGCCCCAAATCTTAGTCGTATTTTGTCTTTTGTCAGTCCTATTGGATCACGAGAACTATCCCTCGTGAAAAGCATCTTCTTTTGACCTAAAGATGCTAGTTAGTAATTCCCAGTTAACCAGATGGCTATGCTATAAGTAAAGGCCCGAGCCTTTCATTTGATCATTCAAGAGTTGGAATTCAGAGCTCTACAAGCTTGAGTATGTAACGTTTGATCCATGCTATGTATTATCTTCCCTTGCACCAACTCGTGAACTTGGGAATACAAAACAACTAGTTAATATCCTATGTCATAAGTTGTAAATCGATCCAGTTTATGTATGCTCTCCCCTCACATATGTTGATGATCTTGGGGATCAAAAGTAACTGGCTGAGATAATCTGTTCTTCTGTAATAAATATGTTCTTTTGTGGATGGGTTTTGAAGCAGTCTGTGTGTAAGGAAGATTGGAGGTCAATCCTTCTTGTTGGTATCAAAGCCAAGACTTCAGTCTTCAAACTTCTGTCAATTTGTAAGATCTTGTTCACTTAATGAAATATGTGCATATTGTAATATTTATGCAACATCTATGTGTTGTTCTACTGAGTTTATTGTTATTCAGTTATCTATCTGCATGATTGTTGTTTCTAATAGGATGATGAGAAAATACTTTAAAGCCAGTGGGATGTGAGGGAAATTTTAGGTCTGTAAAGTCGATGATTGGCATATGTGATTGTAGGTCGTTCCCTATTATCCTGGTTATTTTATCTCAGTTAACCACATTTATTAGATGGATCCCTTTATGGATACAGACGACTTCACAAAATTCTCTACTTCAGTAGATATTATTCCCATGACATCTATAGCAAAATGACGAACTTCATCAACACTTTCAGGAACAAGTTCAGACAAAATTTTAATCTCCATCCATGAGCCTAATTCCTCAAAACACTAGGAAATTCCTCCTATCCGTCCACAATATGCTTATAAATTAAAGTGGTGGGATTACCTGTCTCATTCATTTATCAAAGTCCACTCTATTGACATTCCTTTCTCTGCTCATGAAGATCCAGTGAATATTACCTTAATAGATAGAGATCTAATCGATTGGGAAAAATGACAAGGATATTATCATGATCATATAGGTGCAATCATGTTTGGCTTGAATTCTTTAGTCAGACCATATCTTCCTATATTTTCCTTGGTCCGTGTCATTGATACCAGACATAATAAATTCTCTAATGCTTTAGTTGGTGGATTTTTTGCACCTCTCTGATAGCCTTGCCTTTGCAACTGTTTTTCCTAAATAATTTGTTTCACTTTTTTATCCTTATATATATGAATTCTTAAAAACTTATATTCTCCCTTCAGGATTCGATATGTCAGTAAATTCTCAGATCATCCAACTCAAGTCTCTTCCGATTATTCACTTTGGAAATGATAATATTTATCCTTTACAGAAAACTGTCTAAAAAACTCTGCACTTGTACAATGTAGTGGAAAAGGAAAAATCCAAGCAAGTTCAACATGTCACATTTGACTGGACTAGGATTGGATAGCCCACTCGTAATTGCCTCCACATAATACTTAGTGCTTCTGATACTCTTCCTAGGTCACAAAATCCATCAATTAATATAGCAACACAATTTGATTTTGGGGCAATGGCCTTTTATATCATGTAGATCCACATCATTACAATAATCTCTGGATCATTACCAGGGAACTATAATATTTTCTTCTGGAAAGCTTCTTCTTTACAAATAAAGAATTTTCCTCTTGCTTCTTAGAAAGCGAGCATAATGCCACTAAGAAAAGATTCTCTAAGAAATATATAGGTTTTTCATGGAAACAAGCATCTAGGTAGACATTTTGTTCCTCTTTCTTGCTTAATCATTTTCCAAAACCAATTAAAATATACTAAATTTTTTCATTCTAGATCAAGGTCAAGCAACTCTTTCATCACATTAAATTGAAACATTGAAAGAAAATCAAATTATTAAAATCCTTAGACAAACTACAATGAATAATTGAATTGATGAACCTAATAAAAGGAAAAGTGTTATGCATGACTAACTAAAAGAAATGGAACTCTCTGTTAACAAACTCCGCGTAAACAAAATATTATAATATATATAATTCAAAAGAAATGATGTTATATAAGATAAAGGAAACAAAATAGAAGTTCCATAAGATAGTCCATCTTAAAAAGCAAAGATGATGTCGAGAATGTACAAAAATTTAGCATGTCCAACCAAAACTACAACAAGCAACATTTTAAAGAACCCAAATAGATGGAAGTGTAGAGAAATCTACATATTAAATGAAACTAATAGATTAGTTTCATAATGCCAAGTGAAATTGTTATAGACGATAAGGAAAAAAAAAAGGAAAAAATAAATTGCAAAAATGTCTAGGATGCCTTTTCATGAAGATAAATGATGGCCCAAGACATAGAGATAAACTCTCTATAATATAAATAACGACCAAAAAGGAATCAGTCTTTAAGAAACACTAAGAGCAACTTGTCCCATTGTTGAGCTTCATCTACACTGCCCAAGTCAACATCCTTGAGGTTTTCTAAATTCACTTTCAATAGCCACATCATCACCACAATAGATGGAAGTAAAGGATAACACTATAAACAATTGCTTAGCCCAAAGACAAGCATTTCTCCCACTAAAGGGAACCAACTTGAAAAATTTAAACCTTGGAAATTACTTGTGCTAACTTGAAATACTTTTCATTTTTTTTTTCAAGTTGTCTGTATGTATCTTGCTTACATACTTGTCTCAGAGCATTCTTCAAATTTGTCATAATTGCAACAAGTATGTGAATTCCTCTTGTAATTTCCTCCACAAAATACTGAGTGCTTTTGATACTCTTCCTAGGTGACAAAATCCATCAATTAATATAGCAACACAATTTGATTTTGGGGCAACAACCTTCTGTATCATGTATATCCACATCATTACAACAATCTTTGGATCATCTGTTTCAAAATATGCATTTTATTTCCATAGCATAATTTGCATAGAAAGGAAAACATTTGTTCTTCATTTCTCTAAAATGCTTCATGAAGTTGCCTCTACCTTGTAATAAACAATGAGAACTTAAAAGATATTATTGTAAGTCTTAAAATTAGGAAAAGGCACCATTAAAAACCATATCGTCCAAGAGACAACGAGCAAGATCTACTTGGCTCGGGTTTGCACTACAAAACACACCAATCCTTGCATTATAAGTGGGCACATTAAGGACAATACCACTTTTCCTCATCGACTCCCAAAGGCCATAAGCATTCTTCATGTTCTTGCACTAATAAAGAATTTGAAGTGTATTATGAAAGAAGCACAGACTAGGCAAACTCTTTATATGTTCATAATGGCCGAAAACTTCAATGCCTCTCCACTTGAAATATATCAATGAGAGTGCTCAATAAGGCATTATAAACCAACGTGTTGTTCAGAAGCCATCCGAAGTGGATGATCATTTCCCCAAAGGTATTCCTAGCCTTAATTACATTAGCTTCATTCTCCCATCCCTACATAAGAAACACATACATGTCGACATCCAAGATTATAATCTCCTTCATCCTATTGAACAATTGTAGGGTTGTTTTCACTTTATTGTACCTATATAATGCATTTAGAAGACAATTTAGCATGATGACATCCCGTCGACATCCATATTGCTCCATCACCCCGAACATCAACCTTGCCTCACCAACCTTATCGACCTACACATAATTCCCAATCTCAGAGGAAATAGTTTCTATGGACAAAATCCCCTCAGTATTCACTACATTAATGTAGTCCCACATCACATCAAAACAATTTTTGTTTTCCAAGCAAATGCACAAGCGAATTTGAAGTGAAGGGGATGTGTTTCTTGTCAAGCTTCCATCCAGCCCAACAAAAAAATTGCAAGGCCTCCATGCCAACCCCATAGCACAATTTGAGCATGTCCTCCACAAAATGGACTAAGCCCCCCAAGACCTAGCTCTTTCGATGCACTTTCAATGCCCATCCCATGCAGATTCTTTAGAATTTTTCCCACAATGTTTTCAATTGGCATCTTTGGGGAATACTTTGAGGGGTCCAATTCGAGCTCTTTAGGGACTTGAGGTAGTGGCAAGGATTGAATTGGGGGTGCCACAAAAGCGCATAAGGAAGAATAATGGGGTGAAGGAATAGGTTATTGTGCAATGAACTAAACACAAGGCTAAGAAGTGAACCTTGTGATGTTGAAACTGACACGAGAGCTTCAATTTTAGGTTTATTGTTCTATTCATTAGGTTTTTCTTTTGCCTTTAGCGAGTCTAACATGTTGTCTTTGTTTTTTTTTCATCCTCTCTTCTTCTTGCCTAGGCTTCTGCTAATTAGAGATAAACTTCAACGCAAATAGAATGACTAATTGGGCAAAGGCATACCCTTCTAAGCTGTAAAATTTTAGAACCATTCATGGGCATCCAATCAAAAGGATTTGGTGGATGCTCCTTCCCTTTCTCACAGTGGTGAGGCGGTCAACAATTGTTGTTGCTATTTTTCAAACACACAGAAAAATTCACAAATATATTCATTACACTGAAAAAATAAGGGAATTCACAGGGTTTAGATTTTTCATCGAGATTGCAGGGATTTTGAGTGATGGGCGATGTTGACGATCACAAATGATATTTTTCTAAAAACACCAAAAGAGGTTGGTAGTCCTTCATGGCATATGCCAAGAACATAATCAATGATCTCTGCAAGTGCCAAGTTCTAACTGAGTGGGGCTTCATGGATAAATAATTTAGAAGGAATGAGGAGACTTTTAGCCTGGCATTCCTGTTGGATTTGAGATCAATTCTCCATGGGGGCTCTCGGTGGGAGCCAGGTTCCCAAAATGGAGATTGAGAGCCACATAACAACTCTCTACCATCCATTTCACCTCTCTTTGCTCTAGTTTGAATAAATTCATCCCAAAAGAAAACTCACAAGTGTTCAAGAAAGAATGTTATGCTGACTCCCTTGCTTCTTGCCAGTTGCTCCATATATGGAATATTAGAACCCAATTGTATAGTACATTATAAAACATAAGGAGATAATTGAAAAAAATTGCAAGGATAGTGTTTTCAATAAGGTAGACAAATTTCTATGAAACCTACTTTTCACTTCAAAATAGTCCACATTATCAAATTGATGAGGGAGAAAATGATGTAGATTGTTTAGTTGTTTTTCCTTTTGTTTGGAGGTAAATATAAATGCGAAATATTTGTATGTTGTGATATAGAATGGAGCAACATAGAAGCTAAATCATAAGAAAAGTTGTTATTCTATTGTAAAAAAATGAAATCTTCCACACATAACGACCTTTATATAAGCATACAAAATATGGACATCATGTTTGGTCTTGTTTCTATTTTTATTATATATATTATAGTTAACTACTTAATGACTAAATGATTATTAAGATATTCCACTCCTCCTTTTCTTGGTTTGGTTGTACTTCCAAATTCATGTGGAGCTAGTTCATTGGGGAGAAGATAAATATTGTTGGATGTAGTAAAAGGCGTAAGTTAAAAAGTGGAAAAAATCAACCATTTTTTCATCGAAATTCTTCTCTAAATTTTGTAGGAATTTTCCTAGAAGTTACAGTTCCACTTAAATGATGGGAACTTTACCATGGAACTTTGCCCTTAGGGGTTTTAGCCCATTTTAAGAAGACTTGAATTATGAAAATTTCAAAAAAATGAGAGTATTAAGGGGGAACTTTGTCTTGTTGGAAAAAATAGACTCGTTGGAAGGTTGAGTTTGTCCACTTTTTAACTCACTCCATATCAAAACATTGCTTGAAATTTAAGTGGTAGTATATAGATAGCATCAACAAGCATCATACAACACATGGCAATAACAATGGCAACATGTACGACCAGACTCCATGTGTGACATTAACATTATGACACATGACACTTGTGACACAATGCATCTGAGCATACAATGTATATTCTAGACAATGTTTTGTTTTATTCAATATTATTTAACCTCATCGAATTTATGATCATATTATATCATGTTATGCACACACAAGCATTCCATATTTTATCCTTCTAATATTGTATGAATCTCACATATATCTAAGTAAACATTGTCATTGAGGTTTGGTTGGTTGGCAAATTAGTTTTTTTATCTCTTCATCAAGATTCAACTTTTTTGCAGATTTCTTTGTGAGTTGTCTTGCTTGTGTAAGAATGTTGTTTTAAGCAATTGGATGTAGGTGCAAGTACTCTACGATTTTCGTTGAATAGATATCCATAACCATGACATCGTAGTTTGGTTGGTTGGCAAATTAGTTTTTTTATCTCTTCATCAAGATTCAACTTTCTTGCAGATTTCTTTGTGAGTTGTCTTGCTTGTGTAAGCATGTTGTTTTAAGCAATTGGATGTAGGTGCAAGTACTCTACGAATTTCGTTGAATAGATATCCATAACCATGACATCGTAGTTGTGGGACATCCTTGTGTCATTGTAATATCACATATTAGAAGATGTTTACACATGTTGATAAAAAACGTTCATCATTTTTTTTACACACCTTAAAAAAAACTCAACATAATAAGATGTTTCAAGAGTCGTAATTGCCCAATTATCTAGAGGCGAGACATTGCTTGACACTTTGAAGTGTGTAGTCGAGGTCAAGCCCGATCGATGCCCCCCTGTGGGAGCACACAATGAAAGATATATGTCATGCACAAGTTACATATAGGAGTGGGCTAACTAGGGAGCAATCTTCTCTCCGAAATTCCTCTTTTCAGGTAAAAAATCGCCTTGAATCCGGCCAAATTTTCAGGGGTAGTCTGAGTTTCGCATGGATCAAAGTTCCATGCATTTCAGAACCTTACTCCGGGGGTTTTACCCCATTTTAAACCAACCCAGATGCTCAGAAAATCGATCAGAACTCTAGATTGGCCAGAAATTTAAAAGCTAGCCGCCGAAAAACCTGTCGGAAAAATAACTCAAGAGGGAAGATTGCTCCTTAGTTAGCCCACTCCGTTACACACATCTCAACGCTTTATAGTATGCATAATAATAATAATAATAATAATAATCTAATTTTAAGGTCACGACCAAGCCAGACACCGAATTGGTGTATGAGACCCCCTTGTGTGTGGGACAAGGGACACCCTTTGCACAACGATTTGACTACTAAAATTTACGAAGATATGCATACCCTACTCCATATAGATTTGAACTTATAACCTCTTAGAAGAAAACACATGTTCTGAACTATTAAATCCACTTAAAATGTATAAATATATGTGTATATATACAACAAATGTCTATACACTACAAAAAAAAAAAAAAATATTTAACATATACATATTACATAAATCTCAATACCTTACACTATGCCCTATAAATTCTAACATTGGGATCCATGCAATACCTAGAGAGTGGATATCCTCTCCCTTTCTCTGTATATATCCTCCAAAATTATATTCTCATTATTACCCAAAGATCATGTTAAGAAAAGATTGGTTCTCGCATGGGTCCTAATGGATCATGGAAATTCTCACTCTCATTATGACCAAGATAACATGTTAAAAGGAGATTGGTCCTTGCATAGAGAATGCATGGTGGGCAAAGTTAGATCCAATCATGAAATTAGATAACATGGAATCTAAACGCTCCCGTGCATGCCAATCAATCGATATTTACCCCTCATACGAATACAAATCTAATTATAAATCCTCCCCCACTGGCCAGGTCCACCAAGTAACCAATAAGATATTTCCACGTGTTAAGTACGGTACTGCAAAAACCCATTGTCTCTGAGATTTCCCGACCATGGAGGACGAAATAATAGTTTTCTCCCCGTCATCTGCCACGTCATTTCACATGACCGAGCCTTCGCCTCTGGCTTTCGTACGTTCTCCGGATTTTCGGAAGCAAATTGAGTCTTCTTATATAGTCTATTTTTCTTGTCTTTTACGAATTAGACAAAACCATGGTCAGATACATCTGACGGAGTACGTGATCCGATTGAGACCCCAGCAGCATCTTCTCCGTCCAGATGGATCAAACCACGCGGAGTTTACGTCATGCATGATTTATTTTGTATAATAATTATAAAAAGCTAAGTGAAAGACTGGAAGGCCGCTGTGGTGTAAGAGGTCCCCAGTTCGAATCTCTGTCCGCCAGTTTAGTGCGTGCTAGCGGTGTTGCGTGGCGAGGAAGACATGGAATGCCCAGAAGTTGTTCACCCTGAAGCTACTGCTTAACCCTAGTAAAACCCCAGCAAAATCTCTTCTTAAGGAAGAAATTTGATCACGCTAATGCATTCCAGAAGTTGTTCACCCTGAAGCTACTCTTTAACCCTATTAAAACCCCAGCAAAATCTCTTCTTAAGGAAGAAATTTGATCACGCTAATGCTGATTTTGTAACCAGCATGATCATCCGCCCGGCAGCCTAGCCTCTGAGAGCTTATTCATCTTTGATCATGTTTTGGTTTTCTTTTAAAAAAGAGAACTCCTAAAGGAAAACCTTGTCGAAGCTGCCGAAGGCTGGAGGGCTCAATTTGTTTTAGTCTCTGTGAATTCCGGGTTCTCAGTTAAGAAATGACGTTCAGTGATATCGCTCGCTGGCTGTTGGGTCGCCGGGAGTCGAAACCCCGACCTCCTCGGCCGTCTGCTTCTTTCCCAGCGAAAGGGAAATCCACTCGGCCGTCTGCTTCTTTCCCAGCGAAAGGGAAATCCACTCGGTCGTCTGCTTCTTTCACGGCGAAAGAAAAATCCCCTGGGCAGCACGGCGCAGGGCAAAGAGCAGCGAGACATGGCCGCAAACGGCTCGGCGAAGTCGACGAGTGGCGAGTCGACAAGGAAAACGATGGTTTCGTGGTGCTTGCGGAAGGAGGAGACTGGACGTCTTGCTCTGATTCCGACGAGTCCGACTGGTCCATTGGGTGGTTCGAGCGTCTTTCCTCCGAATTCTCTAGCGACAACGAATCGGATAACAGCTTTGCGGTTCTGGTCCCTTGCTACGGTCCCTCCTCGCGTAAGGCGCTCAATTCTTGCGGCAAACAGAATAAAGAAACGAGCATCTTGGGTATGATTCAGTCCAACAGTTCGTCGAAGGGTAGGTTTGTGGTTCAAGTCTCTAGAACCATGAAATTTGATATAATGCTGCTAGCCCTTTCGAACGATTTTTTTTTGGTAATTAGGGTTTTTATGTGTTGTGCAGATAGCCAGAAATGCGTTGACAAATGGTTGGCTTCTCTGAATGGGAAGTGAAAAATGGCCATCAATAACCAGCTAGCTTGCGTTGACAAATGGTTGGCTTCTCTGAATGGGAAGTAAAAAATGAGACATTAAGTTGAAGGAAAATATCTTCACCCCATTATTTTCTGGAGGTTATATCTATCTGAATTAACTTTAGATTTTCCTACTAAGTTAAACCTGGGGGGTTTCTCTGTAGATATTCTGCTCTAAAATAACTTTAGATTGTCCTGCTAAGTTAAATCTGGGTTTTTAGACTTTTCTCTCTGGGTGACTGCTATTTTTGTGTATATATTCCATCGAAATGGGATGTTGGTGGTTATGAAATCCAACAGTGAAAGCCTGCAGTCCTTGACTTTTGATTTGATTTTTAAATAGGGAAAATGATTTGTTTGGGGATTTCAATCACTAAATCTTTTAAGTGGATGGAAAAATCATGATTGTATATAACGCACTACCATGCTGAAGATGTACAGAATTCATATGTATATATTTACAAAATTCATATATAACTTTGTCAATGTTATGGAGATTTGTGTTTGCAATTTGTATGTTATTCATGTTAAACCATTTTTTTTTGGTTATTTATGAAGAGAGATTTATGATTTTTTAAGTGAAGAAAATATTGTATTTTTTAGATAATGGTTTTGTTTTTATCATTAAGAAGATTGTTTGAAATCCTGATTAGAATTATGTACTTGTGGATCTTAGAATTTTTCACATGCTCTAACTTTTCACATGATATGCAGTGTGTGGGTTAATGTAATTTTTCTTTCAAGGAAATTGTGGGGATTGGTGCGATTTTTTTTATATTATAAAGGAAAAAGGAAATGGTTTGATATGATATTTTGAAATGGATATTGGAATTTTTTATATATGAAGTGTGTTAGTTAATGCAATTTTTGTTTTTATTAGTAAGGAAATGATATGAAAGGTGTGAGTTAATGTGATTTTTGGAAAGGAAATTGTTTGATATAGTATTTTGAAATAGATATCAAAGTTTTTGACATGCCAAGGATATGTAGTGTGTATCTATGTTATTTTTTCTCACTTTCATTTTAAATGTTTAGCTCTTTAATTGATTAATGGCATTTGCTTTTATGTGGACCTAACTTGTAAAGGTGATATTGGCTTTAGAAGATATGAACTTTGTTTTATTTATTAAGCTTATGAACTTTTTTCCTTATAGCCTTAACTGATTACTTTGATAAGTATCCAATGAATTTCTCAAGTAAGAAAGCTTCATTTGATTTGTGATTTATTTCAAGTACTAACTTGTTAATCCAATCGATTGTTGGCTTGTAATGCATGAGTATAAGGTCGTCCCAATAACAACAAAGAAGGGCAAGAGGTATAAGCAAACAAGTTCAACACCAAGACAACATTGAAGGATTGTACCACCGTGGTGTATATTACTACTTTGTACCATATTGGCTAACCTTATGATATGTTTTATGGAGAAATTTTCTCAATATACAAAGATGCAACGAAGCAATCAACTTTTTCAAATCCTAATGCCCAAGGCATTGAAGATGTTGGTATGAAACACAATGTAAGAAGATCTTAGTGGCATAACATAGTAGCTAGAGTGGAAGTTTGCATTGCTCTGATGTGATTCAATGGCCTGTTGAGAGAACAAATTTAGAAATACGAAGAACAATATATA
>ML793950.1:547054-561847 GCA_009831015.1 Picea engelmannii
CTCCCTAGCTCCAGGAATCCTTGTGGTTTCCTAGCCCCCGAGCCCAAAATTCTCAGCAACAACAGTGCCCTGTGAGAATTTCCCCAAAAAACAATTGTTCTCCTAATTTTCTCCCCTTCTCTATCTTTCAGCATTTCTCAAAACCAAAATCAGCTCCCCTTCCAAGTCCTTCCCCTTCTTCCTTATCCTCCTCTCAAATCCCCCTCATTAATTCTCCAACAACCTTATCCCTCCATTAATTTCCCAATATCTTTATCCCCCCCTTAATTACTTCACCCACATTTTTAATAATAAAATAATAAAAGACTCATTTAATATATTTTAATAATTAATTAAATTTGAATTAAAAACTATGATAAAAATTAATCAATTTGGGTTGTTACACACTCATTAACCGTGTACTTATTCATCTACTATCCTTAGAGCGCTTCTACAAGTGCTCCATGTGATATCTTCACAATTCTTTTCCATATTGTCCATCATTAATTTTTTACACCAATCGCAAGTTAATACATTTCTAGTGTAGTTCTAGAAAATACATTTCCATCGGCTTATCACACGCCTAAAACGGAGGTCGTATGCAAAATTTACGATCTTGGAAAGTTGAGGTACCAACTTACCCATCAGGGCCCACATAACTTTTTGTGTTTCATCTCCTAGGGTTAGGTTTTTGAATATCTAAGGTTTTGGCACTCATGAGTAATATTAAAAAGTTTTGTGGAGCCTCATTGTAATCATTCTGTTCAGACGTATTCACGTAGCATCCACATCTCTTCTCAGAGATAGCTACCACCATTCGAGCAAGTTGTTTTCAGTTATGTAGTTTTATAGTTTCAACCTGCTTTCTTTGTTCAATAGAAGTTATTGTTCACTAGATATATGTTGTTGCTCTTTGTATCTTTGTGTTATTGTATTCAATCTGTTATTCTTTTTGTTCCGCTCATAAATCCATATCAGATAAGGTGTTTTAAAGAAATTCATATGTACAATATTTACGATGTGAATATATAAAATGCATACAAAATATAAAGTATTTATATCTCCATCACAACATTCATCATAACATTTACGATACCACAAATAGAGAGAAAAGAGAATGGACCACAAATAAAATAGAGCTTAAAATTATCATTCCATAAAACACCAAAAAGATTATGATAGATAAAACATTTGGTAACTCAAGATTCTAATCAAAGTCTTTGAGAATATAGTAATGTAATATCTCAAATAGCTCTATTGGACTCTCAAAAATAATAATGAGTCTTTAAATACAACAATAAATGTCTTTAAGGAAAATAAAATCAATTCTCCCTTCGAAAATGATTGGGATTGGCTCCCGCGGACCATAAAATGAAAAGACCTGGAAGATTGAAAGAATTTTTTTTTATCCTAAATCCCACAGAATATCGAGAATATAAAGGCAAGATGACAAATGATTGTAGCATCAAATGGACTGAGGAAAAAACTGAAAGGATAGAGTTTATGTTCGAATCATTGTGATGGAAAAAATATATTCTTTACTTGCTTACAACTAGCTCCTTCATAGGTACATGTTGTTGTTGAGGTGGCACAACTGCTCTAACTGTTTCTTATTTTTTGGTTCGGTAACTTCAATTAATGCCTTGTTCAACCATTCTTTAATGTATTCTCTTAAAGGTGCCATGGTAATTTCATGTTTTGTTTTAATCTCAAATAGCTATCTTTTGAATTCCCTTAAATCTAGCTCTGATTGTTGCAATGTGTCATCCACCTCATCATTTCTATTGATATACCGAACTAACCATATTTCAACTTCATCCTCATAAAATTATATGGTTTCAGTAAATTCGTTAGCCCAAGAAACTTTTAGTGCTTTAAGTTGTCATGTTAAATATTCTTTGGTTGAGATCATGGTATCCATCAACAAATTAGGACCATCTAATTCCTTGGTAAGATTAACAAGTTTAATAAATAGATCACTATTTCTATTCCTTAGGGCCTTGGTTTCATTTATCATTTCTCTTAACTCTTTCATTATCCTTAACCAACATGCATTAATATGCTTCATGCGGTAATGCAAAGGAAGTTTTTGTTCTTTTCTCTGGGCTTCATTTAAACTTGAGACTTTGGCCGAAAAATATGTTTACAACTTCTTTGAAAAATTCTTCATCATTTTCCAAATATTTATACATATATTCTTTGAAATTCTCTATTCTGAAGGAAAAGTTAGCAATACTTTAGGCAAGCTCTCAAATTTTATGAATTATATCAATCCTTTTTTGTATGGCATCACCAACATATTTTCTTAGGGCCTGCAATAAAATTCATGAAAATTTGTATTTTGTATTTATTTAGGGTATCTCTTTCAATTCAAGTATAGGTTTCATGGAACTTAAAGGTTCTAGAAACAATGGTGTTGGTACCAAAGCAACTTCTAATTATTTTACCCTTTTCTTTAGTTCCAAATTCTCGCTTTCCATTTTGTCAATTGATCGTTTTAATGCATTTCCAGTAGCTCCATGAAAGTTTACAATTTTAGATGGCGCTACTCCATCCAAGTCAATTGAATATTTCCATCATTTAGATGATTTCTTATTCTTGGTATTAACTTTTTCTAGCAATAATTTTTTGGTTTCCCGATTGTAAGTCGCGTGGTATAGAGTAATTAATTCCTCTTCAAATATCTCAGGATCCTGAGTCATAATGGCATCATCTATTTCTCTCGTCTCCAATAGCCTTTGCGCAGACTAGTCAGATTCTTTAATGATCTCGTCCATGTCCATCGCACGAGGAACTTCTTGGACTTCGGATGCATTTATTTCCATTGATGATACATTTATTTTTCTTTTTAAACGAGTATATGCAACATGTGTTTTCTCAAGTATTTTCCTTGGTGGATTTTTATCTCCACTGTCGTTTGAGCCTCCAACTAGTGTTTTTCTAGTATCCATTCCACTAGTTTTTCTCTTCATTCCAGATGGAGTGCTTCTTTCAGACATTTCTGGTTAGTTATGGTTTTGATTTATTGTTTCTCTATCATGTTGGTTGTATATCTTACTTGTACTATTTACTTATTCGAAATTGTTTGAATTTTGGTAGGTCGCTAGTTCCTGAAGATCAAAATTATCTCTATCACCTTCTTGAAATTGTTCAACTCTAACAGAGTGTGAAGAATACCCCACTAATTGCATATGTGTAGAGAATTTGTTATCTAGGTCAAAACCTTCAACGAGTTTGGCTTCCTTCAAACCCATATGTTCATTATGTCCCTCCAACTCATTCAAGTGAGTTATATGTTTAACAATGTGATCCCCAATTTTCCATGGCATGGGTATAAACAGTCTTTTTCTTTTGTCATGAAAGAAATGGGCCAAAGTTTTGTATTTCCTGCATATTTTTCCAACAAAGAGTTTATCTGATGTATACAATGGTAAAATGAAAGGTTTCTCCTTACTACCAAATATTCTAATTACAGTGAATTCTTCGAACAACTCATAAATCCCTTTTCCAGTGAGGAATGAAGTTGCCTCTAAGGATAACCTTGATGTTCTTTGTCTGAATATTAACCTTTTGAACTCTAAGATGAAATTGTTGTGAACTGGGTAGAAATTGTATTGGGATTTATGTTTGTATAAAATTGAATACCATGCATAAACTAGTTCTAACTTAAAATCCACACATTTTTCCCGAGGAAAATCTTCAAAAACAAATCGATAAGTAATGGAGAAAATGAGGTAAGAATCCATATAGAATTTATGGGTCTTTTTTAGGTTATTCAGTTGGAAAGAAATTTCATTTGAGATGAGATAACCCCAATCGATGATATATTTTTCATTCAGAGCATAATGCATAGCATATATAACATTTCTTGTTATAGACATAGTAGTTTCTAAAATGAGAATGTGGGAAAATAACCAAGCAAATTATTTGTACAGGTATCTTAGCAAATTTACCTCGATTCTGTAAGTACCATGGTTACAGGTCGGATCTTCCAAATAGTTGCTCAATAATTTGTTCCCTCCCTTATGTTGCTTCAAACATTCATCATCTTCCTCGCTCTTGAATCACATAGTTGGTGCATGGAGTCACAACATTTTAGAAAATGTTGAAGGAGCTAGAGAAATGGGTTAACGACCTTGCATTTGAATTATTATTTGTTCATAAACAAATTTATCTGCACACCATTGGATAATTTATTTCACATCAGTTACTTTTGGAACACATCCTGCCAATGTTATTCTTGAGGTCTAGATTAGGTTTTTCTTCTTCTCAGCTGAGAAGGAAGAGACTTGTAATACTTGTATGCCATGGACCACACGAACTATTGATCTTCACGACTGAGTGTGTTCAATGTATCTCCAAAAAATACTTCCTTCTTCTTACTTGACATATTTTTTGTTGTTTACAAAGGTGGCGCTATTATCGATACTTACAGGTTGGCATTTTTATTTTATTCAAATTCCCACTACGTATTGCCTTGGTAACTTAGAAAACCATAGACCATGCTTTAAATGTCATCACTTCCCATGGGATTTGGATTTATTACGACCCTTGATTGATGCATTATGCATTAATAACGACATTATGATTTTATGAGAGGCGGATAATGTGAAAGGGGTAATTAATTTGACAGAAAATGGTGATGTGATGGTATGATGGATGGAAAATATCAAGTATGGAGGTGTGAAATGATGTATGGGAAATGCTAAGAATATAACACAGAGTTGCAGAGTTGCGGGGTTGTGAGGTTGAAGATATAAATGCAAGTGAAACAATCTTTGGGAAAGGGTGACAATGCCCGCATTGAAATTGCTAATATGGTTAAGTGTTGGGAGAAATGCATACTTGTAGACGTGTAGACATGCATACATGTGGATGTGCGGACCTACTAGTAATGTAAAAGTGATGGGGAGTAAGGAAATCTACTCCATAATGGGAAATATGGCTAAGTATGAAAAGAAGTGAAAAGTGTAAAGTGAATGCGAACCTGCGGACTTGTGGAGGTGGAGACCTAAAAAAAAGTCAAGGAATGGTAAGTAGCTCCACATCCCCATTGCTTGAAATTGACTAAGTATCAAAACAAAATGGAAAATAAAACAAAGTAAAATGTTTTGGTGATCGCAAGGTTGCAGACCTGGGTAATTAAAAGAGAGTTTAAGAAATTTTGAAAAATGACTAAGTGCTTGGAATTTTTTTGATGTAAAAGAAGAGAGAAAAGTAGGCTAAGAAAAGTGTAAAAGAAATCATACTAGACTGATAAGAAAATGGATCAACATCTCCTTAGTTAGTGTGATTAGATATTGGGCCAAGTACTATTTTTCATCCCCACACATATATCAGAGAGCTATAACACGAGGAAAACTCATGTCTGTAGGGACCTTGAAAACTCTGACCCTTGGGAAAGAAACAAACAACAAAGAAACAAAAAAGAAATTTTCCTGTGCAACCATGCCTCCTACATCTAGGTTGTGAAATTCCTACACAATTTTCACTATTAAGATTTTGAGCATTTCGTCATTGCAGTATTCTTCAGGTAGGAATATAACTCCTCAAGAGTACAAAAAAAAATACTATAGTGGTCCCATAGGCACCCTTATTCAGGACCTATCCCATTGGATTCCTCTCTTTTCCATTGTGGTACCTATCAATTGTAAGCCTTTTTTTGTGGACCTACCCACCCCTTCTAGAAACCCTTTTTTAGATTCCTCTCTTTGCCTTGATCATTGTGGTACCTATCACTTGTAAGAATTTTTTGTTTCGTGGACCCACCTACCCTTCTCGACACCCTTATTTCCCACCCATCCCATTGAATTCCTCTCTTCGCCCCATCTTTCATGATACCCCTCAGTTGTAACCTTTTTTTTTTGTGCGGACCCACTTGCCCATTTTTGCCTCTTCACCAATGGCTCTCGCCCGTGACCAAGAAAGAAATACTTTTATTTCCAACAAAACCTAGAACAAGGAGGACATCAAATGCATCAATTCAAATCTTATCTCCCTCAATTCCAAAGTTGAGATCCTCAAGGACCAATATGCCACCATCAATGCCACACTTGAAAAATTGGTGAGCCAATCCCTTAACCCTACCTCCTTTGAACAACCTTTCTATTAGGAAGACGTTGAAGTTTCCCTTTTCCATGACCCTCATTTCCATCATCTTCATCGCGACCCACGTCTTCCCAGAGTTGAGGTCAATAAATTTGATGGCTTGGATTCCACAGGTTGGGTCACTCAAATGGAACATTATTTTTCTTTGCATGGAATTACTGATGAGTTGGAAAAACTTCGTTATGGTGTTCTCTATCTGGTTCTTGAATGTTGACAATGGTGGAAATGGCGTAAAAATGCATGCCAAGGGTATGTTGCTTGGACATATTTTTTGTAGATATTTATGAATGTTTTGACATAGAAACCCACCATTTAGGTCGTTTGACCAAGTTAAAATAGTCTGGCACAGTGGAAGACTTTATAACTGCCTTTTATCACTTGTATTTCATAATTGAGAGCATGTTCAATGCCTTCTTTAGGGAATGATTTAATAGTTTCATAAAGGATTAAATCTACGCCCAGGTCCTCATGGCTAGCCCCTAGATTTGGTTGGAAGCTACTAAACTTGCCAAAGAAGCACAACATATTGTCTCCACCCAAAACAGAAAACCCTCCTTTATTTTTCACCCTCAACCCACCAATCTCACCCCTTATTCTACTCCTCTCAAGATCCAGAAATTAACTCGGGAAAAAATGGTTGAATGCCAACTCAAGGGCCTTTGTTATAATTGTGATGATATATATTTTCCTAGGCACAAGTAAAAAAAAACATAAGCTTTTTATGGATATTTTTGAGGATGTTTTTGACAAGGATGTTGATGTTTCCCCTGTTGAAGAGACACCCCAAGAAGACAATCTTACTTCACCCTCTGACCCTCCAAAAGTTGAACCATTGATTTCCCCCAACGCCCTCATTGGCTTCTCTGCTCCCCAAACCCTCAAGTCAATTGGCTACATTAAGCATAAGAAAGTCATCATCCTAGTTGACAGTGGAAACACCCATAATTTTATTCATTGTCACATTACCTTAGAAGTCAATTGCTATATCTGTGTAGTCAACAATTTTTAGGTCATGATTGCAAATGGAGGTTCCATGAAATGTGGGGGGAATTGTGAAAATGTGCACCTACAAATTGGTTAGTACCATCTGAAATATCATATGTTTTTATAGACATGGGAATTTGTGACATAATTCTTGGTGTTGAATGGTTACACAATCTCAGCCTCATCACCGTGGATTTTAAGGACCTCACCTTGCAAGTCCAATAGGAGGGAGAACAACATAAGTTCCAAGGCATCACAACAAGATCATTTGAGATCATCAACTCCCACTGAATGGAAAAGCTACTAAAAAAAGGTCATTCTGGAATTATTTCCCAACTCCATTCTATTAAATCCATTGATACACCCCTCTGTGCATCCTGACCTCCAATCTATACTCTCCCCAAAACAAGTTATTTTTAACATCCCCCATGGACTTCCCCCTTCCCATGGTGTCCATGATCATTTCATTCCTCTAGTACCAAGCAGTCTTCCTCCCAATGTCCTCCCTTACTGTCATCCATTTTCCCAGAAAAATGAAATTGAGAAAAATATTCAAGAATTACCAGAAGTAGGTGTTATATGTTTGAGTATCATCCCCTATTCTTCTCCAGTAGTCATGGTACTCAAGAAAGAAGGTACTTGGCGCATGTGTCCTGATTTTTGTGCCCTAAACAAAATCACAATCAAGGACAAATTTACCATCCTTGTCATTGATGACCTTTTGGATGAATTGAATGGTGCTTAGTACTTTACCAAATTTTATCTTCATTATGGCTACCACCAAATACGTATGAAGCAAGAAGACATTCCCTAGACTACATTTCAAACTGATGAGGGTCACTATGAGTTCTTGGTCATGCCCTTTGGCCTGTGTAATGCTCCTTCCACTTTTCAAAGTCTCGTGAATCATGTCTTTTGTCTCTTCCTCTGTCATTTTTTCTTAGTTTTCTTTGATGATATTATCATCTAGAGTAAAACTTGGCAAGCCCATCTCATCCATGTGGATCAAGTTCTCCATCTACTATCTGAGCACCAATTTTTTTTGAAATGGTCTAAATGTGCTTTTGGAGCATCTAAAGTTGAGTACCTGGGTCATATTGTTGGCAAGGATGGTGTTCGGGTGGATCCTAAGAAAATTGAAGCTATGAAGGATTGGCCTCACCCTAAAACTCTTAAAATATTGCATGGGTTATTGGGTTTAATAGGATATTATCACAAGTTTGTTTGGAATTATGGCGAAATTTCCACTCCTATCACGACTCTCCTTAAGAATAATGCATTCAGTTGAATGCTCGAAGTTGATCACTCCTTCCATGACTTGAAATATGTTATGTGCATGATTCATATCCACTTCACCGAGACTTTTTTCCTAGAATGTGATGCGTTATGGAAAGGAAATGGGGAAGTCCTCATGCAAGATGGATGACCTTTGGATTTCACTAGCAAACAACTTTCAAAGCAGAATTTTGACCAATCAATCTATGAAAAGGAATTTTTGGTGATTTTACATGAAATGGATCTCTAGCATATTTATCTATTGGGACAACGCTTCCAAATAAAAATTTATCATCGTAGCCTCAAGTATTTTCTGGAACAAAGAATCTCCTCCCCAAAACAACAAAAATGGGTGACCAATTTTTCTTCAGTATTATTATGAGATCATTTATAGGAAAGACAAAGAAAATGTGGTTGTTGATGCTCTTTCACGGAAATATGAATATGAAGGGTCTTTTTTTTCCCTCTCTTTCATTGTAGTATATTAGCTTCAAGCAGTTCTATAGGAATGGTTGCAAGATCTCAAACTTTATAGCTTAATCCAACAATTGCAACAGGATCCTACAACTTCTTCAAGGTACTCTTGGCACAATGATGAGCTTCACTATAAAGGTTTCCTATATTTTTGCAAGAATTCGAACCTTAATTCCAGTATGCTCTTTGAGCTTCACTCTTCTCCCACAGTTGGACATTCAGGTTTTACCAAAACCTATGAATTGGTCAAACGTTCATTTTTCTGGGAAGGTATGAAACAAAACATTTGCACCTTTGTGGTTGAATGTGATACTTTTCATTACAATAAGGAAGAAACCATCAACTCTCCACACACATTCCAATCGCTCCCAATTCCACCTACTATTTGGATGGATATTTATATGGAATTCAGTGTAGGCCTACCTAAATCGGGCAATAAATCTGTCATCGTGGTTGTAGTAGATCATCTTTCCAAGTAATCCTAATTATTTGCTCTTCAACACCCATTCACAACATCCACAATGGCTCAAATTTTTATGGATAATATCTTCAAAATCCATGGCATCCCTAATTCTATTATCTCTGACCATGATCCAACTTTCACCAGCAATTTTTGGCAAGAACTATTCTAGATACAAGGAACCCAAGTGCATCTCATCACCACCTATCATCCCTAAACTTATGGATAAACTGAAGTTGTTAATAAGTGTTTGGAAACATATTTGCAGTGCTTTGTGTTTGACTGACAAACTCAATGGGTTCATTGGTTACCCCTAGTTGAATGGTGATATAACACCTCTTACCCTACTACCACTTGTATGACTCCCTTAGAAGAGGTCTATGGGAAAAATCCACCATCGGTTCTCTCATACATGCTAAGTGTTTCCAAGGTTCAGGATGTTGACAACACTCTTAAGTTCTGCACAATCATTCTTTGTACCCTCAAAGAAAATTTGGTCATGGCTCACAATCACATGAAGCAATAAGCAGATCAAGGTCATTCAAAATGTCAATTTTTTGAAGGGGACTAAGTGTTTCTTCGTCTGCAACCTTATAAGAAAAATTCACTTAAATTCAAACATTGTCATAAACTTACCCCCAAGTTCTATGGTCCTTATTCAGATCTCAAGTGAGTGGGGCCCATGGCTTACCAATTATATCTCTCTAGTTGACCTAAGATCCATCATGTTTTCCATGTCTCATGTTTAAATAAAGTGATTGGAACTAACTTCTAGATTCAAACCAATCTCCCTGAGTTGGATGAAGAAGGCTCCATTTGGTTGCAACCACAAGAAGTCTTGGACCAGCATGAGCATTGTCTCCATCAGTGCACCATCAAGGAAGTGTTAGTTCATTTGAAGGATACCCCTCCAGAAGATGCCACCTGGGAGCCGACTACCATTATGCAACAATTTCCTCATCTCAAGCCTTGAGGACAAGGTTTTTTTTCAAGGGGGAGGACATGTAAGGGACCTAACCTCCCTAACCCCTCACGTAGGTAGAATAATATATTTTCAATGTGATAAAGGTGGACATTAGTTAATAAGGCCTATTTAATAATGTGAACAAGTCTAATGTAAGAAGACTTAATAGAAGCTCCCACTTCTAGAAAGATCTTCCTCTATAATGTTCTATAGAAGATAGAATTAGTATCAATAGGAGTAGATGGCATGAGAAAGTATTGTCTTGAGAATTATTGTAATAGAGTGATGCTCTGCTGGAGGTTTCCCCCTCAAAGAGGCGAGTGAACTTGGATTTATATCAATAAAGGTATCATTGTTGGTGTTGTTATTCTCTATATTTTGTTGTTCCATTGGTATTTGCTGCAATATTTATGTTTTTTGTTTATTATAATATATTTGATACATTATCATTAAAAACATATAATAGGGTTGGTGTGAAAATTCACATACCATAGTTATGAGAGCATGGGGGTTGAGTACAATCAATATTGGGGAATGTGAGAGTCAATATGCATGGAAAAAAGAGAAATTTGAATGGGTATGGTAGAGAGTTTTTACATGCAATTTTTGGGACAGCAAGGGAGTGAAAAGCGCTAGAGCTTGAAGGAATCCATAGTGGGCATGTGTGGTAGATTTTTGGAGCTAAAAATGCATGAAGAAGCAGGTTGCTAGACCTATAGAGTGAATTTTATATGTGAGAGTTTTCCTTAGAATAGTGAGTTGTTGTGGTGAGTTTTCCTATTGCACCTGACATCTCTAGAGTCCCTAGCAAGAGATATTCTTGGCCAACCTATGTTGGATCCCTAGAGAGAAGTGGGAAGGCCTGAGGGACTATGTGAAATGAAGGGGGGTCCCATTCCTTGGGTTGTGCAGGTTGAGAGGAAGAGCACTGAACGATTGTGATAGATATAGGAAAAATTAGCTTGTTGTGGGTTATATTAAGTTGAGTGGAAAAATGAGAGACGCCCTTTCTTGTGGTTTCATAGCCCCCACTTGGGGGTGATTTTATACTAAGATTTGGAAAAAAAGAATGTATGGTTGGGTGGAACATCCATTCCCTGCAACCAGTTGCACATTTGCACCTACATATGGTGTTGAATTCTGACAGGGTGTTCTGACGTTACGAACAAAATCCACCTTACTATCGGACATTACTGCAACCACAGAAGAATGCCTCCAACTTAGTTTAAAGTGTGTCTTTAAAGTCATGGATGAACACCGAAAAAGCATGGGGAAAACACAATCATCCCCTTTGAACAACATTGTAATTAAAATCAATGAACTTTAATTGTCAATTACTTGTAAAATCTATTCTTGATTATTTCACCCACAAATGAATGTGTCTTTCTATTTTAAGCAAGAGAGAAACACCAATAATGAGGCAAGTAGTGGATAGCATCCCCAGGACGGTGGAGTGCAGTCTGATGATGGTGGTGTGCAACCCATCCATGACGATGGAGTGCAACCCGATGATGATGGTGTGCATCTCGACCATGATGGTATTATGGCTATAAAATCAGAAGTATGGATTAAAACAATTCTTAATATTTACTTGCATATGGTGTACTTATAACTTTTCTTCTTTTGATTGCAGAGCTTGTATATGAGAATGCTTGACGAGAGAAAGAACACATGACAATTGAACCAATGGTCTTGACTAGTCAACTTGGTAAATAACATTGTAATGATATTTGCATTAATGAACTAGTTTTGTTAATAATAACTAACCATATCAATTTAACCCTTTTTGTTATTGTAGTCGAGGTCCCTTAGCAGCAACCTAAACGTCGTGGATAGTACTTGACTAGATGTACAAAGCGTTAGAGCATCCATATTGAATCAGCACCAAGAGAGGGCCTAACAACTAAAGTGCATCTAGACATGGACGAGCCAATCAATAGATTTTTGAAAACTAAAAAATAGAAAAAGAAGTGATTGTGTATATTATAAGAAACATGTATAATGGAAACATATTTTGATGATACAATATCTTAATATATACTATTTTTTGTTACCTTCTTATGGATGTATGTTATATGTTTTGTATGTACAAAACCACATAGATGCACACACATTCTTTCTTTCATTTAACTTTAAATTTGTTTTGCTACTTTCCATGTATGAATTGTACTATGCCACTTTGAATTATTTTTCAATATATAGATTGGGTGTGGGGAATTGAGAGTGATGCAAGAGGAGGTGGGGAGGGGGGGAGAAGCCAAATGAGATTCCACCTTCACATGGTTGGCCATGTTCAGTAGATAATAGATTATTCTTGAAACCAAGAGAAGTTCATTCGGGTATTCCACTTTAGTATTTCGAGAGTCTCGTACATGTTGATATGTCTGCTTATTTATTTAATTATCATTCAATCATATAACATTTTATTCTTTAATTATTTATGTAGGTCTTCACAATGGAAATACAACTAACAACTAGCCTATGTGTGATGTGGTTGTACAAACTCATGCCTCATCGAGCTCATAGACATAGATAATTAGTACTCATTTTGCCATTTTAGTTAGTGTGTCTGCACAGTTGCCAAAGATTCATGTATATTTCAACCCTTTACCAAATTTTGGGCACAAATCACCCTAGTATAAAGTATTTGGGTTTAAAACAAATCCACTCCTATAACTTGTAACTTGTAAATTACCAATACCATACATGGGTTTTTATTCATAGGGCATGCATTTCTCATCATGCCCTATTTTTGTGCATGTTTACATTTATGCATTTTTTTGCACTTACAATGCAACTTTTATCCTTATGCATAGCATAGGGTTTTAGATTTCAAAATGCACAACCAAAGTATTAATAGATGTAAAATGATAAAATCAAAACTCCACAATTTGAACCACTCAATTTGGAGGTCATATGAGTCTTAGGCGTGCACTTTACAGTGAGGGAGTTTTACCCTCCATTTTACAAATATTCTTGAATCTCGGTTCAAGATAGAAGTCCTTTTTTTCATTTCAAAATGCACTTTGGATGATATAGATAGATTCATAATATTATTAACTTCGACCCAAAAAATAGATCACTAAATTTGGAGCTATATAGAAGCGTGGGCGTGCATTTCTATTAGGACACTTTCTATTGTTTTGGTCTTTCAATTTACATGGTAGATTTTGCCTCTTTTACACAACAACCATTTTTTTGTTCGCAAATGCAAAAATAAATGTGTAAACAGGGGTAAAATTATCTAAGACATCCTCAGAAACTTGAATCACTGAAATTGCAGGTGTGTTATGACCTAGGCGCGCATTTCATTGACATGTTTGTTTATTTATTTAATTATTATTTAGTCATATAACCTTTTATTCTCTTATGATTTTTCCAGGTCTTCGTAATGGAAATGCAACTAACAACTAGCATATGTGTGACGTGGTTGTACAATATCATGCCTCATTCAACTCATGGATGTAGATAGTTAGTACTCATTTTTTCCATTTTAATTAGTGTGTCTGCACAATTGCCAAAGATTCATGTATATTTGAACTCTTTACCAAATTTTGGGCACAAATCACCCTAGTATATAGTTTTTGGGGCCTACAACAAAATCACCTTCCAATAACTTGTAACTTATAAATTACCAATTCCATACATGGGTTTTTATTCCTAGGGCATACATTTCTCATCATGCCATGTTTTCATGCATTTTTATGCATTTCTCTTTTATGCATGTTTTTGCACATACAAGACAACTTTTAGCCTTTATGCACAACATAGGGTTTTAGGTTTCAAAATGTACAACCAAAGTATGAATAGATTTAAAATTATAAAATCAAAACTCCACAATTTGAACCACTCAATTTGGAGATCATATGAGTCTTAAGTGTGCATATTATAGTAAGACAGTTTTACCCTCCATTTTACAAAGAGTCTTGAATCTCGATTCAAGGTAGAAGTCTTTTTTTCATTTCAAATGCACTCTAGATGATATAGATAGATTCACAATGCTATTAACTTCAACCCAAAAATTAGATCACTAAATTTGGAGCTATATAGAAGCATGGGTCACTAGCATATTTAGCCCATTTTGCGACGGTTGTTTCGACGCTTATGCGACGTTATGTCGTTGATATGGCAACGAATTTGGAGTCTCTGAAATGTCATTTTAGGTGATGTGGCATTTGCGACGAACTTAGTCAAACGTCGCACAAGCGACGATATAGGCAAATAATCTCAAACCAAATTTTCGTCTAAATTGCGACAACCACTTTTATAGTTAAACCGATGCATCAATAGAAGTTGTCATCGCCTATTTGATGACAACTTTGTGTTGTTTATGTAGCTAAACCGACGCACCAATAGAATTTGTCGTCGCATATTCAATGCCACTTTTCGTTGTTTATATAGTTGAATCGTCGCATCAATAGAATTTGTCGTCGCCTATTCGACAACAACTTTTTGTTGTTTATGTAGCTAAACCGACGCATCAATAGAAGTTGTTGTCGCCTATTCGACGACAACTTTTTGTTGTTTATGTAGCTAAACCAACGCATCA
>ML793950.1:561947-572500 GCA_009831015.1 Picea engelmannii
GGAAATGGTAACAGAACTAGGGGTTTCAGGAAAAAAACATATTATTATTTTTTTATAATTATTAATTTACAAATTTGTTTTAATTTTATTTTCTATATAGAAAATTAAAAAATATTATATATATATAATGAATTAAAAAAAAATGTCTTTTTGGCAAAAATTTATGGCTATTTATTAAATGTTAATAAAGGGGAATTGATGCATTTTAGTGAGTAAGTTATAGGGATGATATAGCTAGCAATGTAAGATTGATTAGCAACTTACCTTAACAAGTTACCAAGCTTAGAGGCTTTCGACCCCGACCTTTAGCCACTTACCCTAAAGAGAGTAATGTTGTTTACAGACAAGTAAAAAAAAAATTATGCCTAACTCTATGTTTGCAAGTATAAGTTTGAGTGAATGTGGAATGCCTTAAACTCTTCCCTGATAAGCATTTGGTTTGATGCAGATTCAATTATTCAATATGGTTAGGAATCGGGGAAATTGAGGTCGAAGGGCATCACCGCAAGGACCGTCAACATCGGCGCTGCCACCACCATTACCTGAATTAGCTCTCATTTTGCGCTCTTTGGAGGCTATTAATGAGACATTAAAGGGATTACAATCAACAGATGTCGAAGTGGAACCCCCACCATCTGGAGTGCGTAATCCTGAAGCGCCGAGGGACTCAGAGGGAGGGCCTCCACCAGGGGACATCACTAGAGAGCTATAAAAAATCAAACTCCCGGAGTTTGTTGGGGGTCTTGCAAGTGAATGTGCAGAGACATGGTTGGAAGGAATGACATGATTTTTCGCCTTCAGAGACTATGCTTTCACGTCAAAGGCGAAGATAACGATCTTTCAATTAAGGGACAACGCCTTGAATTGGTGAGGTAACCTAGAGAGGCAGTTGCATCTTACCCCAGATACCTTCTCATGGGAGCTTTTTGAAGAAAGGTTATGGATGAAATATTTGCCTGCATACTACGAGGAACAACAAGTAGGAGCATTTCATGCTTTAGTTCAGGGAAACATGATCGTGGAAGAGTACAAGATCAGGTTTATGGAGTTGGTAAAATATGTCTCGTACATGGACACCGATCAACGACAAGCAAAGTGTTTTGTGTACGGGTTAAACCCTAAGATAAGGGCCATGGTACGAATATGGAAACCGTCATCAGTCATTGAAGCAGTTGAAAACGCATGTTAAGCGGAGGAGCATATGAGCTTAAACGAAGGTCTGAGATCAACCTTTCCACAACATCCTGGATTCGTGGGGAAGGCCCCTAGAACCTTCTCCAGGGGAGGAAGCTCTAGGCCACCTCCCTATGGTAATAGAGTCGCACCTAGAGCAGTTACTACCGATATTTCAATGGTAGCGAGTGCAACATCCCACTCATTACCAACGACCCAAGAAGGTCCACGAGCTTCTCAGGGAACAACAAGTAGGGGCAGGGGCCCCAGGGGAAGGAACTCATTTCAGAGGCCTTCACAAGGAAGCACCCAGGTTCCACACCAGGTTACTTTTTGGGGGTGTGGAGGACCTCATTACCAGCTTGATTGTCTAGAGTCACAAGCAGGGTTTGTGCATAGAGAAGGAAAGGCCCTGATGAGAAGAGTGAGTAGTAGCCACCATATTTATGCAGCGGTTAATAATCGCTAGGCAGAACATCAATCCACGGTGGTGGATTCGTCGGGTACGCTAAATCAAGTCAATGTTAAATTTTTATTTAATTTTGGTGCTACAGATAGTTTCATTTCACCTTGTGCATTAAAAAAGTGGGTTGGTAGCCTACGAGCACAATGACTTTAAGCAAGTCGAGATGGCTTCGGGTGAAAAACAAGTTGTAGGACCTAGCATTGATAATTGTCTAGTAGACCTGGGAGTGTGTACTACTAGGTTGAAGGTGTGCTTCACTACTCTCGGGACGTATGACCTAATCATTAGAATGGATTGGTTAGAATCTCATCGAGCTATGGTAGATTGTTTCGTAAAAAAAGTGCTTTATGTTGACGATGAAGGAAGGTTAGTAGAGATCCACGGTGTACGGAGGAAGGTGTCTCTACGCTATATCTCAACCATGAAGGTTAAATGTTGCATGAGGCAAGGTTTTCGATTATATGTAGTGGAAACAATCAATGAAGGGAAAAGACCCTCCTTGGATCGGTATCCAGTATTGTCAGAGTTTAAGGATGTTTTTCCGAAAGAGTTGTTAGGGTTACCTTCTGAGTGGGAGTTTGATTTTACCATTGAGCTAAACCCGGTGCAGAGCCAATTTCCAAGACTTCATATAGGATGACAGAGCCAAAAATTTGTGAGTTGCAGATGCAATTGAAGAAACTACTTGACTTAGGGCTAATAAGGCCTAGTGCCTCACCTTGGGGTGCACCAGTAATTTCGTTAAGAAGAAGGATGGTTTCTTACGACTGTGTATAGATTATAGGGACTTGAACTGTGCTACAGTGAAAAATAGGTACCCAATGCCATAGATAGATTATCTCTTTGATTAGATGAAAGGAGCAACAATTTTCTCAAAAATTGATCTACGATCAGGGTATCACCAGTTAAGGATTAAAGAAGACGATATTCCTAAAACTGCATTTCGAACTCAGTTTGGGCATTACAAGTTCGTTGTAGTACCTTTTGGTTTGACCAATGCGTCAATAGTATTCATGAGCCTCGTGAATGGTGTATTCCGAAAGTACTTAGACCGATTTGTACAGATCTTTCTRGAYGATATCCTCATYTATTCCAAGAATGAAAGAGAACATGATGAACACTTGAGTGGTGTTGTCATGCCTTAGAGAGAACAAATTGTATGGTAAGTTGTCGAAGTGTTCTTTCTTTCAGAAATAAATTCACTATTTAGGTCATATCATTTYCGGTGAAAGAATCTTCGTGGATCCAGAAAAGTTAAAGGCCATTATGRAATGGCCAGTGCCGAAAAATGCTCATGAGGTGAGAAGCTTCATGGGGCTAGTTGGTTATTATCGGAGGTTTGTGGAAGGGTTCTCTAAAACAACGAAACCCATCACCACCTTGCAACGCAAGGGGATCAGGTATGAATGAACAAAAGAATGTGATATTGCATTCATCGAGATTAAAAGGTTACAAACTAGTGCATCAATTCCACGAGTGTCGAATATGGAAAAAGACTTCACAGTCTGCACAGATGCCTCGAAGCAAGGATTGGGGGGTCGTGCTAATGCATGATGGGGGAGTGATAGTGTATGCGTCAAGAAAGTCGAAGCAGCATGAAGAGATTTACATTACTCGTGATTTAGAGTTGTTAGTTGTAATGCTAGCTCTGAAGCTTTGGAGGCATTATCTAGTGGGGAGAAGCTTTGAGCTCAAAACAAAGCATGAAAGCTGAAAGCATCTCTTCACTCAAAGGGATCTCAATGCCAAGCAAAGGCGATGGAGTGAGTTTATGAGTGAGTACGATTTTAGAATTTCGTACATTAAGGGAAATGAGAACGTGGTCGTGAATTCCTTGAGCATGAGACCACGTGTCCTCTCCTTGGTACCCTTAAAAGTTAATTTGAGGGAGCAAGTGTTGAGGCAACTTCTTGGAGATAGTTGGTATTTAAGGGTTACTTCAACCCTGTAAAGTGGAAGGAAATTAGATCCAAAATATGAAGAATATAGCCTGGAAGCAGATGGATTATTAAGATATCAGGGAAGGATGTACATCCCTGAAGGTGGGGATATTTAAAGCATCATACTCAAGGAAGCCCATAGAGCACTTTATTGTGCACATCCGGGTGTGAAGAAAATGCACGCAGACATGAATAAGTTTTTCTTCTGGGTAGGCATGAAGCCTGATGTAGTCCATTTCATCGCCAAGTGCCTAGACTGTCAACAAGTGAATGTTGACCACCACCACCCAACAAGTCTCCTACAACCGCATGATGTTCCTATGTCCAAGTGGGAAGTCATTTCTATGTATTTTGTTGTGGGATTGTCGCTCACATTGCATAGACACAATGTCATTCTTGCAATATTTGATAAGTTGACCAAGAGAGCTCATTTTATTCCGGTTAGAGATACTTATGATGTCACTGAAGTGACATGCGTGTTTATAAGTGAGGTCATCCATTTGCACGGGTTACCCAAGAATATCATTTCAGATAGGGACTCTCGATTCACATCTAGGTTTTGGACAAGTTTGCAATCAACGTTGGGAACTTAGTTGAACTTGAGCACAACATATCATCCCGAAACAAATGGGCAAACTGAGAGATTAAATCAGCTTATGGAAGACATCTTAGGATGTATGTTATGGATAATCAAACCCATTGGAATAAGTACCTACATTTGGTAGAATTTGCCTACAATAACAATTTTCATAGCTCCATTGGAATGCCACCCTATAAAGCTCTGTATGGAAGGCCATGCAGGGCACCGTTGAGTTGGGAAATGTTAGAAGACTGAGTGATAGTTGGGACATAATTGATTCAAGATATGGAGGAACAAGTGATTCAGATTAGGCGGCGACTAAAGGAAGCACAAGATAGACAAAAAAATTATGCCGATGCACATAGGACTGACCGAAGTTATAAAGTGGGAGATCAAGTTTTCATTCGTATCAGGCCTAATAAGAGTACCATTTGGTTCGGGAATGAGACAAAGTTGTCGCCTCGATTTATACGACTGTTCAAAATCCAAAAGAGAATTGGACACATTGCCTATCATCTCGTACTGCCACCCCACTTGCATAAAACTCATAATGTTTTTCATGTATATGTTCTACGTCATTATGTTGTTGACGAATCTCATAAACTGAATTGGAAGGAATTGCAGGTATCGGACGCAAGAACCCTCACGGTAGAACCGTTACACATATTGGACCGTAGGTTCCGACAGCTCAAGAACCGTCAGGTAGACCAAGTTAAGGTCTAATGGGACAAGTATAACCTATGATCTGCTACTTGGTAGGATGCAGAGACCTTACGACGAGATCATCCCTCACTTTTTTGACCACCTCGAGAATATGTTTATCGAAGGTTGGGTATATGTAATGCCACCTTTTGATTTAGACAACTAGAATTACGTAAGGCCTAATCATCTTTATTTCCTATTCACTGTGAAACTATTAATGATACACTTGAAATTTTAAGACATATGAACCTATGTAAATGTCAATTCTATGAATGTTTAACGTTATTTGAATTATGATAGATATTATACAATCTATTTCTAACTTGAATTTTTTGACATTTAAAGTTGTTGGTACGTGGATATGGGATTGATATTATGATTAAATGTATTTACATGATGATAATGCATGGATATGTATGGGTTTGTGTTATAAACTAATCTACAGGTCAATAGGCTATGAAATAACCAAAGAATAATGATGATGAAAGGTTGATGTTGTGAACATCTACCAAGAAACAATATGGTATGTGTTTTGTTTGTGAAATTATATTGGTTCAAATGCATTGCTATGATAAGTGGACAAGTGCAAGTTTTTCAGGTGGCGAAACTACCTAAAACTGAATATAAGATGACAAAATTCCCAACAACACAGTGCCACTGTATGGTCCATGGTAGGGTGTTGACCCTAGTTCTATTAGGAGGGGTGGAGGCATTTCCCACTGTATATCCTCTTAAACCTAGAGTCATGGGAGGACGGTGTTAGCTCACGCTCCCCTAGACGTGTGATGATGACTGTCAGTTCCTTGCTGGGGAAGCTTGGTCAAGAGAGTTGACACTTCCGCTTATGGGTTTTATTTAGAGTTAGGTCAACATAGTTGACACTCCAAGATAGTCCAATAGAGGAAGGATTGGGATGGAAGATGGAAGTAGGTTAGGGAGGAAGGATGACTAGAAGTAGTTGCGAGTGTGTGGAGCTTTTGCTTTATGGTAGAATTTTTTGATTTCCTCATTTTTAATATATATATATATATATATATATATATATATATGCTTAATTGAACTACAATTATCTAAGTGAATGTTGCTTGTGCTAAATTATTATAATTGAGGGATTTTGCTAACATTTAATTGATCTACTATATTTTATGAAATGAATGCTCTTGTTGATTGGATTGGACGCATACAAGAATTACTTTAGGAGTGATAATTATTGTCATTAATGCATGTGTGAGTCTTGTATGTGCTAGCCACACATGCATCCCTTGCACATGTACACTAGTATGTATAAATGTTTTAAATTGATAATGTTGTTTATTTGATGTGGATGTATAAATCGTGTGTCATTACCCTAGTATTGTAAATTACTTTAATTTAGGAACGAAGTTTCTTGAAGGGTGGGTGTATGTAACAACCCAAATTGATTAATTTTTATCATAGTTTTTTAATTTAAATTTAATTAATTATTAAAATATATTAAATGAGTCTTTTATTATTTTATTATTAAAAATGTGGGTGAAGTAATTAATGAGGGGATAAGGCTGTTGGGAAATTAATGGGAAGATAAGGTTATTGGAGAATTAATAAGGGGGATTTGAGAGAGGAGGATAAGGAAAAAGGGGGAGGACTTGGAAGGGGAGCTGATTTTGGTTTTGAAAAATGATGAAAGATAGAGAAGGGGAGAAAATTGGGAGAACAATAGTTTTTTGGAGGAACTCTTAAGGGCACCACTGTTGTTGGGAATTTTGGGCTCGGGGGCCAGGAAACCGCAAGGATTCCTAGAGCTAGGGAGCCGGAGAGGTTGTTCCTAATTGGCTGAGAGGTTAATATTTAGTTGGGCAGGCACAAGAACAAGTGAATCGGGGGCTAAATCAACCAAATCTACAGGTGGATGTATGCATTTTACCAGTTGGTATGTCATCCTTATGTTGTTATCATTAATATGCTGCTATGTTGTTGTTATTATGATGTTGTTGTTGTTGTCATTATGTTGTTATCATTAATATGTTGTCGTTGTTTATTCCTGGTATAATAAAATATTGAAAGAAATTATAGACTAAATTCAGTCATTTCAGTAAGAGATTTTAGAAAACATTTATTTATTTTTGAGTCCTGAAAAAAAAGATGGTTAGGCACAAGATAGTGTTTGATTTGATTCACTATATTTGGAATAAAAGGGATGTTGGTAAAAAAGCAAGTAGATTATTTTTGCATTTTTTGCTTGAGAATACAATTTAAATATTTTTGAGTTATATTTTATCACATGTAAATGGGCATATGATTGTAAGAACTATTTAGGCATGCATACCCCTAGTTCGATGGTTCACCGATAAAGTCTAGATGTAGACCTAGGTGGTAGGGGGGGGCATTTGCATTCCTGAAAACTTGACAAACAAACTTTGAAGGGCATAGGTGAATATCTCAAGTCAAGTTTAAAGTGGGGGGTTGGGGAGGCATTTAATATTGACTTAGTCATAGGGTAGACAATAGCTTTAATACAACCATTGATGGGTTTACCGTTGGTGGTTTATGGGTCTATGGTATTGGATAACCCATGGTATTTGATGTGATGAAGTCTATTTAAAAGCTTGAAGAACTCCATTGTAAATGTCTCAAGCGGACTGGACTGTTGTTTGAATGGCTTGGTAATGTCAATAAACATATATATCTTAAGTGTTGGTTTTCTCGATTAAAGGTTTCCAGGGTAAACATTGACTTTATATGTGTTTGTTATGTGTTTTTTGTGCATATCTAGCTATGCTAGTTTTAACAGTGTATATACATATAAGCAAGTTGTCTGCAGATGTTAGTGTGGTGCAAAGTATCAACACTTTCATTCTTACTTATGAACTAGAAAATAAGATGAATTATATTTTCTAGACAAATCAAATACCCAATAAATAAATAAAAACAATACACCCTTTCAACAAGTTAATGCAATTATGATGGAAACACTTAACCATGTGTACTTTTATATGTGYTTGTTATGTGTTTTTTGTGCCTATCTAGTTATGTTAGTTTTAACAAGGTATATACATATATTCAAATTGTTTGTGGATGTTAGTACGACGCAAAGTATCAACACRTTCATTCTTACTTATAAATTAGAAAATAAGATGAATTATATTTTCTARACAAATCCAATACCCAATAAATAAATAAAAACAATATACCCTTTCAACAAGTCAATGTAATTATRATTTTCAACAATTCAATATAATTATGATGACAAAACTTAACCATGTGTACTTTTATTGAAATGCACATTGATACATCAAATTTAAAGCTTTGACCAACCTTACAAAAAYGTCATGTTTTACATTTTTATATGTGCAATACTCCATATGATTGGAATGATGAAGTACACATTTGATTGGAATGATCTAACAACTACAAATGTGATGACACAATTATGAATAGCAAAAGCAACTAACAAAATTCCCTATAACATTGTACCTTTCAATCATATGGTTAATGAAACTATGATGACAAAGATTTAAATATATTTTTTTTTTTATGAAATGCAAAGTCGTACATCCAAGTTCAAGCTTGGAAAAAGAGAATTAATGTCCACTTAGCATTTTTTTTTAATGTAAATGATTTATTTAAAAAATAAAATTGTTATAATTTATATTAAAATGTTGTCAATGGTTTTATTGTACAATATAATAATAAAAATAAAAATAAGTTGACCAAAAATTAGTATTTCAAGAGGTTTTAAAAGCATTAAAATTACCTATTATACGCTGAACTATTCTTACTTACAAGAAAGAAACTTGCTAATATATATCCTAAGAAACTAGTCTAGGATCATAACTACCTTAAATAACATTAAAAAACTATGATAAAAAAACGTAGAGCTTACTGAGAGCTTCTTGCTTCACAATTGTTTGTCACTGGGAATCATGATTTGTGTTTACCATTTCCCAATCTCCTTGAGCTTATTGGACAATTTACTCATTTTTTACTAGAATTGGTGCAAACCCAATTGACATCTTTAGATGAGAGACCAAACAATGGGAGCTCCTTATAAGATCCAAAACCAATTCATATAAGATGCCACACTAAGTTTCAAGCTTCGCAATTTGTTTTCTTTAACGAGTCATAAGCTCTAGGAGTTCTGCATATTTGAAATTCCGAGCTTCATTTTGATTTACAATTCTATCATTCAAATGAGAAATGACTACCTAATTATCTACGAGGAGACACTCATTCCTTCTCTAAGTGTAATGCAAGTCCAAGGACTCAAACAAGAAGCAATGACTAGAGTCATTTTGATCGACCATCCTATTATGAATCCAACCCCTCCAAACTTTACAACAATTTGAACTCGAAAAGGCACAAAACCAATCCTAAATTGAGCCACGAGGCCAAACCCCAAGGTTGAAAGAAAATCCCCTAAAGCGTTGACTCGGTGAAACTTTCCTAAAGTGTTGACTCGGTGAAAGAAAATAAATTAATTTGCTTTAGAATTTATTTTTTTTCTCATAAATATTATGGAGGAACTTTCCTAAATTTTCATAGTTTTGATTAGATAGCTTGATAGAAAGGTTGGTATGGTTACAGATATTCAGAAATTGAAATCTAATGTGGACATAAGTATGACATGTTAAGAGAGTGATTCTTATCTCCACCTAAATATCACAAAAATGACAAATTCTTTTACCTTGACATGTTTTGGAAATTAAAAATTCATAATTTTTCTAACAAATTAAATTCTATTTTTAAATATCTCAACTTCAAATTAAGATATCATAAATAATATTTTTACATTTTAATATAGATATATTTTCTATATTTTTATTTCTTCCATCGTAATGTTTCCATATCTTCAATCTCAACTCATCCAAATTAGTTATTGTCACATCCCCACAGTTTGCCTTGCAAATCTTGTGATCGTGTACCTCTTGAGGGTGTGTGGCACCATGTCGTTTCTCTCTTGGTTGCTTGGCAACACCAAGGATACTTCGTCCAAACTACACCTTTTAACCTAGAGCTTACCCATACTCCGTTCTAGGCTATCAACAAGTCACACTCGTACTCTAGTGCAACTCTTATATACTGACAATTGTTAACAATTTTAACACTCAGTCATATATAAGCATACATCCATGAAACAAAGAGAACACTTGCAAAAAAAAACAAGAGAAACACAAATATAGTGCGGGCGACACAAATTATGCCTAACACCCGACTAAGTCTTCGTTATTACAAAACAATTACAATATGAACACTACGAGCTCGGTTTACAACTTGGCAGAGCCATGCGACTCACCTCACCTCACCAAGACACTCATACAGAGATTCATCACACCAAGACTCTATTGCAACTGTATGTGCAACCTTCTTCAATGCACCTTAGATGTGCCCTCAACTGCAAACTTTACTCTTCTTTATCACAAAGTTTCGCATAGACCTACGGTTTTGTCTCCTAGTATGACTCCTCAGACCTGCGGCAAGACTTCTCCCAAACTCAACTAAAAAGAACGTTGCCCCAACTCTGTCTGTTGAGTCACCTCAAGGCAACACAAGTCCTCCCATATGGGGTGACTTGGCTCCTTAAGGGAGAGAGCTCCTCTTCATCTAAGTCTACCTCAAAATCTCAGAGTTGATCTTGCTCTCCTTGTCTTCCAAATCTCCCTCCTTGGTTGTGTGCCCTTGTGCCTTTATAGGTGTTGATCCATGCCAATTGTCG
>ML793951.1:0-24807 GCA_009831015.1 Picea engelmannii
ACTCGTAGAGATTCTTAATTTAGACAGAATTCCATTGTTCCTCTGTGTGATTGGTTTCCAATCCTTCCTGTTCCAAAATCCAAATTCCATATGGGTAAACTCGTTGTCAGACATTATCAAATCTGATTTTAGCATTGGTGAGTTGTTTTAATTCTATTGATTGGGATTGCAAATTTATTGCACCATAGGAAACCTTAAGCGTGTTTCTGTGACTGTGATTCGTGGTTGTCCATATTTTTCTGTCTGGAATTGTGCAAATATCTATGCGTGGGTGCGTTTCTCCTTGTCCGTCGCTTGGTGCTCTGTGCGTTGGGATTTATTGGTGTTTGGTTCGTGGGTTGGCTTGGGACGCTGATCGATAGGCTTGATTGTGTGTGTTGTGCTAGCTTGTTGGCTCACCCTTGTCATTTTTTTGTGTAGACATTGCCTGGTGACAATATTGTGAGTGGTTAACTTCGGATTTAACCTTGAGTTTTGTTGGGCCTAAGCTTAGATGGTAGCAGTGAATTAATCCATGTTCGCTACCACACCAACGATAACCTTCGTTTAAACTCATTGTCCTTCCCTTGAAAGTTTTATCCATTGATGTGTCATCTTTTGCTGCCAAATAAATTGGAATTCCTTGATTGTAAAATGAAACCTTACTTGATTCTTAAATATGAGCGATCTTCTCAGTTCCTTAATTGGTTATGTAAAAGATTGAAAACTAGATATATTACTTGTAATGATGAGATCGGCTTTAGTCTTTATGCTTGGATGCGAAGGTTGGTGTAACCCTTATGTGTTAAATATGATGTTAACCTTCTTAAATTTTAATGTAAAGAAAAGTAGTTGACTGATTTTTGATGTCATAATTGATTTTATTTTAAATCCTTCATTAAGAATAGGTAAGGTAGCTTGAAACCTTTACTTATTACTAGTTATAATGTGATGTTCCTTAAACATTTACATATATGGATATAGTCCTTAAACCGTGCTTAATAAATTTTGATCCTTGATTTTTGAGTGACCATGGAAAGCAACTTGGAATTCTTGTTGAAAGCTTATTTTCATTAATGTCTATTGATTTTAAATATGTATGTATGAGGGTAGCATTGAATTGGTATGTAGTGCCTTCAGAAGATTGATCTTCTTATGACGTTTTAATGAAAATCTATTTCATCCTTGGTATATATGTATATTTCTTAAAGGATGTGTACTTCCTAACTCCCATATAGGATATCTAAACTTAAAAGTGTATATAGGAATGAGGTGGAGAAGTTGTATACTGTGCCTGGTAAATCTTACTTGTTATATAAGTCTTATCAGTGAAATCAACCCATGTTTGTTAAGTGGTGTTGGGCGATAAAAATGAAGCCCTTATTTAATATCCTTATAATGATGTTAGAATGGATAGATAATAAAGGTCTTGAGTAATAATGTCGAATGGAATTATGATGATTAATTAGATCTCTACCTGACACCAAGGTTGTACCTATGCCTTTTGAATTTTGTCCTTCTTTACATATTTTTTCATTTGCACTTGAATGTTCCTTGGAGGATTAGTTAAGTAAATGTGGATTAATCCATAGCATCATGAAAAATCTATGGTTGAGTGGATGATAATTCTAGTTGATTATTGGCTTATGATTGGATTAATGGGATTTAGACACCTCCTTGTTCCTCAGAACAATCACTAGTCATGATACCTTAAGTGGTCAAAATCAATCGGATAAATCCTCAACTTCGGCGTTGCTAATGTGTCCTAGAGGTTCTAACCATGCAGGATAGGTTGGGCGGGTAGTTACTTTTAAATTTGCAATGACACGGTTGATCAATTATAAGTTTTTTTTCGTTAGTTGATGATGATGGGTTGATTATGTGTCGCTATTAAATATATTAATGTGTTTATTATATTTCATTATTAATTATGATGATGTGTCGATTGTGTTTCTATTAATTACGTTGTGACATTTTTAATTTCCTAATGCAAAAAAAAAAAAATCTATTGTACATCACTAATTGTTGTCGTAACGGAGGGGTGTTACACTCTCCCATCCCAAGAAAGTAAGATTAGTCAATCCATGTGAGGGATTAACTAATTTGTATTCCTTATCAAATTCCATCATTCCCCCTTAAATCAAAATTTACCCCATATCCTTCTTCAAAATACAATCAACAACCTTAACCTTCTTTCACTTCCAATGCATATCCCTCTTAAAAGGATAGTCTTCCTGCATTAAATGGCCATGTTTTTTTATTATAATAACAATGAAATTGTAGATTTTCAAAATCAATGATTTGAAACCTTTTCTCCCCCATTCTACAATGACGATTTCTTTATAGAATCCTCTTTCAGTAGACATATACACCGATGTCATTGATACAACCTCACATTATAGGGTTTTGGGAGGAAGGTATTGAAAATTACCCATCTAATCCTTAATGGGTTGTACAACTCTCTTAATGTAGAAATGAAAAAAAATCCCTAGAAACATGTCCCAAATGTAGATCTCATATATAAAAAAAATGGCTCGATTTAAAAGAGTCACAGTGGGATTGCAACCATCCCTATATTCATGCAAAATGAGGAACACCCTTCGAAACAACATTCTTGTATAGATCTTTCTCAAACACAGAAGTGAGAGAACCCATTTGAATTCAAGTGACCCAAACCTTACCTCTTTCCATTGTATAAGCAATCCAAGGTACCATCTAGGAGATGTGGGGTTGTGACCCACTAAAATACCCAATTAATTCCCTTTCAACTAACTCCTTTGCTCCATCAACTGTCCAATCTATTGTGACAGAAAAAATGAGATTTGTGGATTATAGGATACATATTTCATTCTTATTTGTTTGAATCTAAATAACCCTAATTAACCATCATTGATGTCTTCAACCTTCTCTTCCTCCATTCATATACCCATTATCTTATTTTATTTTATTTTGTTCTGCATTTTGTGTATCCTATCTTTCTCATGTCTCGTAACATTGAATGTATCCAAAGGAACTTTGATGTTAGGGAATATCTTATCTGATTATTATGGACTAGAATTTAACCTAAATGTATTAATATTATGGCATTCAATGTTTCCAAAAATGTGGTTCTAGCATTTATGTGTGTTACAAAGGAAAGACAATAAATGTTTTTTCGTATACTTATCTAGGCATGTTTCTCATAATTGGTCAAACAATGCATTAATGTGAAATATATATAAACTAATGTGCAATATATATAAGAAAAGAAAAGAAAAGGACCTAATGTGCATTAATGTGCAAGCTATATTAATGTGCATTAATGTGCAAGCTATATAAACTAATGTGCATTAAAATCAACTCTATCCCATAAACAAGCTATATAAAATAATGTGCAAGCTAGATAAGAAAAGTACCTACCTCGTCCATATGTTTGAAGATGTCCACCGTTGAGCACTTTGACCCAAAGATTTATACCTGAAACAAGTTCTCAACAAACAAGCAAAGAAAACATATAGTGATAACATTAAAGGTTAGCACATTAGATAGCATAATCCATTAATATACAAAACAAACATGCACATGGATAACAACTCATATATTTGCAAGATTTCAATTGGACAGGAAAAGAGTATTTCTATTAATAAATGATCAAAAGAAGTGAAAATATTACAGACTTCTGTGTCGGCACGATTCGGAACCGAGAAACCAAGTTCCTTCTAGTTGGGCCTCCACCACTTCAATCCTCCGCCAAAGGCAAGATCATAGAAGTGATACAATGAGGTTCTTCATCAATAAGGGAAGAGATTGGGGGTTGAACATTGTGTTCAGACTTAAAGTACAAAGGGCTGCAGACTCAATATGAAGTAATAATTTCTTCAGAGCAACTTTGCTCTCAAAGTTGAATTCTCTCCTCCTTTCTCCACAACTCAAAATTGAATTTTTTATATCCTTAAAAATGCAACTAAAGGGCCGAGTCATAACATTTCCAATATATGGAAGCCCTAGGATCACATATCTCCTATCATTACATGGAAACCCGACACTTAATTTTGATTTTTTTTCACAAATCCCGATGTACGCGGGATGTAGTGGAGTAGTCTACATATATGCTTGTTGTATAGGGTACAAGATGGGTACACGTGGAATTTTTTTTTTTTTTGTCTCTAGATTTATCAATCAAGGAAAGTGAGTCTACATAGGGAAATGGAATAAGGCCATCTCTGCAATATTTCTTAGGGTGAGGAAAATATTTCTCTAACAGAAGGGGAAAGCAGAAGGTGCAAAAGAAAAGGGGAAAATGGGTAAGTATAGAAGAGGGAAAGAAAGGGAGAAAAGAATTTTGGAAAATAGAAAAGGGGAGGGAAATTTTGGAAGCGACAAATGACCTCAACAGAAGGGTTACAGATTGTAGCATTAACTTGGGAGATTTCAAAACAAAGGCCAACCTGTATGTCACGGTCTCAGGATCATATAACATAGTGATCGATATGGACTGATTGTAATCGCCTGTTGTGATGCTCAACTATAAGACGAAATAGTAAAGTTTGACACATGATGTGGGACAGAGAAGAATGATTGTTGGAAGAAATCAGGGAGTGTCCTTGAGGTTCATTTCTTCCCTACAACTATAGAAGAGCATGCGTAAGGCATGTAAGTTATATGGAATATTATCACTAAATTAATAGGGCAAGGAGGAATCATTAGAAAACCTTCCAGTGGTCTGGGAGTTTGCAGACGTGTTTCCATAAGAGTTACTAGGTTTGTCGCTCAAAAGAGAGTTGGAGTTTACAATCGACTTGAAACCTGGAACTGAACCGATAGAAAGAACACCCTATCGAATTTCAAAGCCTAAGTTACAAGAGTTGAAAATGAAATTGAAGGAATTGTTGGACTTGGGACTAATATGTCCAAGTGTGTCACCTTGGGGTGTTCTAGTTATTTTCGTAAGAAAGAACGATGGATTGTGGAGATTTTGTATTTACTACCGTCAATTGAACAAGGCGACGATCAAGAACTAGTATATGTTGCCAAGAACAAACGATTTGTTTGATTAGAAGAAAGGAGCGATAGTGTTTTCGAATATCGAATTGAGTTCAGGATATCACTAGTTGCATATTAAAGAGGAATATATCTCTAAAACCACATTTAAGATGATATTCATACACTTGGATTTTATGGTTTTACCATTAAGACTAACAAACACCCCATGGGTATTCATGAGCTTGATGAATGGGGAGTTCTGTGAATACTTGGATAAGTTTTTTCAAGTATTTATTGATGACATACTTATTTATTCTTGTATGAAATAAGATAATGATGAACATTTAATATTGGTACTATAGTGTCTACGAGAAAACAAATTATATGGGAAATTGTTGAAATTTTCTCTTTACCAATCGAAGATTCATTACTTAGGGCACATCATATCTGGTGAAGGTATCGTTGTGGACCCTAGGAAGGTATAGGATACTACATAACAACATGCACCAACAAATGTATAATAAGTATGCATCTTTATGGATTTAGCAGGATATTACCGACGGTTCATTGAAGGTAATTCGAAGATAGAAAATCCAATCACCAAATTGCAAAAGAAAAACAAGAAGTTTGTATGGAATGACAAATGTGCGGAAGAATTTCAAAGGATCAAGGAGTTATTGAAGATAGCATCGATACTCAAGGTCCCTAACATGGAAAAGGAATTCTTGGTATGCACGGACAAATCCAAGGAAGGTTTAGGTAGAGTTTTGATGCAAGAAGGTCGAGTGCTCGCTTACATTTCAAGGAAATTGAGAAAGCAAGAGGAGAACTATGAAATGCATGATTTGTAGTTACTGCCCATTGTATATGCCCTGAGAATTTGGAGACACATTCTGATTGGAAGAAAATTCGAATTAAAGAAAGATCATTGTGGATTGCAGAACATATTCACGCAGAGTGATTTGAACGTGCGACAAAGGCATTGGTCAAAATTACTTAGCAAATATGATTTGGATATTTCATACATTAAAGGAACAATGAGAGTGGCATATGTGTTGATTCGAAGACCGTGCATACTCTCGGTAAGACCTCTTAAGAAATTTTTTTGAGAAATGATTCTAGCATTACATAGAGATGATGACTAGTACAAGGAAGTGAAATAAAATATTGGACAAGATACCATGATGGTATCGAAGTTTGAAGGATGTACATTGGACAACGACAGAATATTGAGATATTACAATACAATTTATGTACCACCTAACAATGAATTGAGAAGTTTGACCTTAAGTGAAGAACATCACACAGTGTACATCGCTCATCGAGGACTCACAAAGATGAGGGCAGACCTTAAGCCTTTATTCTTCTGGAAATGAATGAAAGTAGGCATAGTTAGTTATGTGGTGACATCTCTAGAATGTCAGCAAGTGAAACTTGAACATAGACACCCGAAATATTACTACAACCACACGTTATTCCGGAATCAAATTGAGAGGTCATTTCGATGGATTTTATTATTGGATTTCCACTGACGACAAGGAGACACGATTCAATTTTCGTAGTAGTTGACACTATGACGAAGAATTCACACTTTATTCCTATACGTATGATATATTAGGAACCAAACATAGATAGAGTTTTTGTCATCAAGATTGTGAGATTACATGGTGTACCAGGAAGGATCATATTCGATCGAGGATCAGTGTTTACAAGAAGATTTTGGACCACTTTCCAAGAGACTTTGGGAACACAATTGAACTTTAGTACAAAATATCACCCTGGGACACATGGAAAGATAGAAAGTACAAACCAAATTTTGGAAGATATGTTGCATATGTATGTAATGGACCAACATAAACATTGAGAAGATTTATTTCCACTAGTAGAGTTTGCATACAACAACAACTATCTAATTACCATTAAGAGGACATTGTTTGAGTTTATTTACGGACGATCATGTCAGATGCCATTGAGATGGGATCGACTTGAGGATAGGGTCTTGGTAGGACCAAAAGTTATTTGAGATATGGAAGAATCGATGCAATCAATAAGAAAAAGGATTAAAGAAGTGAAATATTGACAAAAGAGTTATGTTGATGCGCATCACATTGATCGCAACTATGAAGTTGGCGAATGGTTTTTCTTCCGGGTAAAACTGCACAAGAGTTCAATTAAGTTTGGAAAGGGTGATAAACTCTCCCCTAGGTTTGTGGGACCTTTCGAAGTTGTGGAAAAGAAAGGACCCATGGCTTATAGACTAGCCTTGTCTGATTCTTTGAGGCGTATGCACTATTTTTTTCATGTATCTATTGTGATACATTATGTTAGTGATCCTACACATGTGATTGACATGAGTTATTTGTAGGTGTCTAATGAGGGTTATCTCATTGTGGAGCCAATATACATTATGTACCATCGCATTCGACAACAATGACGTTGAATATTCCATCAGGTCAAGTTCTAGTGGGACAATTATAGTCCACACTCGTCTACCTAGGAGGACGCATATGATATACATCAGCAGTTTCCTTACTTGTTTGATAGATTAGACATATAGATCTTGTCAGATGCTTTTATTACTGCATTTAATATACTATACAACTTCGGGATGAAGTTTAAAACAAGAGGGGGTGTATGTAACATCCCTCTCTTGGGATCATATGTTATCAATGTATTCTTTGAGAACACTTGCGTGCAAGTGATTCAGTTATAGTACATGGTTATTTGTTCGATTGTGGATTTTTATGATGATGTCGATGGGTTTTGATATTTTGTCATTTGATATGTTTTATGTATGTATGTATGTATCGACAGATCCTATTGACGATTTTACATCAGTGTGTAGGACATGTGCTAGATTGTGGATGTCGATGGCATCAATGGACATCCTTGGTCTCCGGATTGAGTCAGGGAGTGGATTGTGTTTTGTTTGCGTATTTCATTTTATGCATATGTGTCTTATGCTTGATTTAGTATGGTTATGTATATGGATCAGTGACAATGTTTTTTCAATGGATGCACCCTGACAATGTTTGCTAATATGACTCACATAAGGAGTAAAGGGGTCATGCAACAAAACCATATATTGAGGGAGATGTGTGGCATTGTCATTGTAACATACTACTATCACTCTCATCATGGATCAAATTGTAGGTTAACGATTACCTATTTCGAGAGGTCCACGATCTCGTGAGGGCATACTGAGGCAATTTCTCACAAAGATTTTAATGGGTGAGAAATAAGGCGGAGTCCGTATTCCTTAGAAACCCTTAGTCTCTCACAAATCTTCCTGAATGGAGTGTTGACTCCAAGAGTTTGAAAAATACCAAAACCAGTCAAAGGTGAGTGACACCCTTGGATCACATAGTGCATCTTGAAAGGCACGTCATGTAAATAAAACTTGAGTCAACAAATCTAGGTGGCCTAGAAAACCTTGAAGGAATAATTATAAAACTTGAAAATCTTTAGGCCTTGTTAGATATGAATAATTAATGAGTAATTTATTTATTATAAATCCCAATAAAATTTTAAGCCTATTCAAAAAAAAAAATTAAGCCTAAGTCTAAGTTTTTGTAAGGATGCTAAAGTAAATTATTAACTAAATTAAAAAGGAATGAGGTAAATCAATTTAAGAATTAAGAAAACTGTAATAAATCAAAATAAATGATATAAAACACGTGTGAAAAAAAATACCAGATTGGAATTTAAGATAAGAAAGTAATAAAGCATGAGAGAATATGTGTACGCATATAATGCTATCTAGAGTCTAGTTACCACTAGTCCTACTAGAAGAAAACTCTTATTTTAACTCTAACTCATAATTAGTAAGGAATCAGTGATTAAATGAGAATATGGGGAATAAAGATAGAACTAGGAGCGATTTAAGGAGATCATTTGGGAAATGTAAGGGAAATTGGATTTTAATTAAATTAAAATATGTAATTTCTTCTACAACATGGGGAGAGGGTGAATAATTCTAATTTGTTAAATTAAAAATCAAAATAAATGTGCATGTGGTAGGTGTCAGTAAGGAAATTCCTGTAAAGAAAATGGTCTAGATGGGAAGGGGGATTACACTTGTTATTGTTAAAGTGATTCTACCGAATTATTTTTGACTGGTTTTTCTTGTGAGAGTTGGGATACCAAGCTTGAGATAGAGTGGTGGATTTACCTTGTGAGGCAAGCTTGGTGCTAGAGTGTTTATGGTTTTGTGTGCATGCTCTCTTTGCGGCTTGGGAGCCTAAGGGGGAAGAGTACCCCTAGCACTGGCTAAGAGGTATCGGTGAAGTCTCAATGATTAGAGAGAAAAAGAAGGAAGAAGCGCTATTCGTTGAAGAACACCTTTGACTTTGTCGTCGCCAGTTGCAGTGTTCCCATTTCTGAGTTTGGTATTTGTATCAAGATTTAATTATATATATAGCTTGTATAAATTCATTGAGACTTATTGTAATTCAAAAATAGAATGGATAAGTTCCTTGGTGGTTGTGAAATGTAGAAAGTGGAATTTTGGACTTGTCGTCGTTTCGAATTTTAAATAAGTAATTGGAAATTTCTGGTTATTTGTCTTTCTTCTTCGATTCAGAATTTATAATTATGTATGTTGCCAATGTAATATACAGTTATGATTTATGGTCCAGTTTGTTTTTGCTGAATTTGATAGTGCATCCAAATTTGAATTGTTATGCTGCGATAATTTGTAGCTTTCCTAAAACTAAAATTGTATATCCTGTCAAGAATTTATAAAGGATTTCCACCTACCTTAGATGTTGCAAGCTTCATTTTTCTTCCAATCAATCGGCCATATACTTTGTACCCTCGTGGAATTTCTAGATCCAAATATGAGTGGACTTGTCAAGACCCTACCATCCTTTCAAGCGTCCCTGGCACTTGAAGAATGATCATTAAAAGGATTTTCTTGTAAATCTTTTTAATCGGAAATGAATTGGGTTTTAGTGCCAAAAAATTGATTTCCAGAAGAATTATGTATGAGTTCATGATTAATTTGGTTCTAGATCAGTGTTGATGGGTCCATCGCATTCCTTTTGTAGATCAGGAAGAGGATTTCATATAGATAATGTTTCATTTGTAATCATAGAACTAAATAATTAATTCACTGCCATTGTTGGCTTGCCAAAAATTAAAATTTTATTGTCCGGATGAACCATTTTTCCAAAACGATTGTAGTTTCGTTTTCTTACTGCTTAATAAATTGAAACTGTGAAGATGTTTTGTGATAACTCTCAAGGGTACTCTCGATTTGTTGAACCTATGTGAAATAATGTTGTCAAACTTCTAAGTTTTAAACCTGTGAAGTAAAGAAATGCATATAGATTCTTAAGAAAAACAAAAATTAATCAATGGCTCATACACATAGTACACATAGATTTATACCGGAAACCCTTAATCGGGAGAAAACCTTTCAACGCTTCATTGTATTAATTTCAACATTCACCATACAATGCATATACAATGTTTTAGGTATTCCATAGATACCAAAAACCTAATCCCTTAATTCGGGATTAATTTAGAAAACCGCTAAAAATAACAAAATCCGCTAAAATAGAAAAAACACCCCAAAAATAATGTTGGGGGCGCTGCCCCAGAGCCGAACGCTATGTGTAACTAGGGGAGCGCATACCTGGCTCCCCTTGCGACCCCCTTAGGAAGCACCCAACGCACATGACAAAAAGAGAACTACTAGAGGGATCATGAGATGCAGTTTTTGAATCTGACGTGCCCACACACATGCATGCAAAGAATATAACACATACCCAAAATTCTCCCACTTGTTGTTTTTTGCATCTAGGGGTCCATAGAATTATATAGTCAACAATCCAAGGAAGAAATTCCCATTGTTACTCTATACTAGGAGAACGTTTATGTGCTCACAGACTTTGTCAATGAATCGACAACATTCTTCAAAGTGTCAACCTTTTCGAGCAACACCTTCTTTTCTTCAACCATGTCTCTCACAAAGGGATATTGAACATCAATATACTTTTTCTTCGAATGATAAGTTGGGTTCTTTTTCAGGAAGATTACACTCTGACTGTTACAATATAATCTCACTACTTGTTGTACCAACCCAATACCGGAACACAATCTCTATAACCATACTGCTTCCTTGATTGCATGAGTGGTTTCCATGTATTCAGCTTATGTAGTTGAGAGTGCCACTACAACCTGTCTTTTTCTCATCCAATTGATTTCTCCTGCAAATAGGTTAAACACATACCCACTTGTAGATCTTCTGCGATCCCGATCTCCAGCCCAGTCTGCATCAACAAATCCATGTATGTCCACCACTCTATTTAATCCTGGTCTTCCTTGGTAGCACAATCCATAATTGATAGTGACAAGAAAATACCTGAAGACCCTCTTTACTGTTTTCCAATGCTCCTTCCCTAGTTTTGACATATACCTGCTCAAAACTACCACTGCATGTGCAATGTATGGTCTAGTACATACCATTGCATACATCAAACTGTCAACTGCACTGGCATACAGAACATGGGAGCTGTCATTTTCTTCTTCTTGTGTCTTGGGACATTGATCTGCAAATAAATTTACACCTATAGGAATAGGAACGTTGACCGGTTTACTTCCATGCATATTAAACCTTTGCAATATCGTCTCAACATATTTTCTATGATTCAACCAGAGTTTCCTATTTGCACGATCTCTTTTAATCTCCATTCCTAGAATGAAGTTAGCAGCACCAAGATCCTTCATGTCAAATTTGGAGGATAGTTGCGATTTCACCTCCTTGATAATATCCATGTTATTTCCTACCAACAACATGTCATCAACATACAACACTTCATAAATGAAGTGATTACCAACCTGCTTAGAATATACACAGTGATCAACCCTGCTTCTCACAAGTCCCAATCCAAGTATGTATGTGTCAAACGTTTGGTACCACATCCTAAGTGATTTCCTTAGACCATATAGTGACTTCTTTAGCTTACAGATCAACTCTTTCTTTCCCTTCACTATAAAGCCTTATGGCTGCTCCATGTGGATTTTTTCTTCCAGATCCCCATGTAGGAATGTTGTATTCACATCCATCTGTTCCACTTCAATATCAAAAGAAGCAACAATAGATCAAAGAAATCTAATAGAATTTAACTTAGCAACAAGAGAAAAAATCTCACCAAAGTTAATTCCCTCTACCTAGGAATAACCTTTTGCTACTAATGGAGCTTTGTATTTATCCATTTTTCCTTCTGCATTAAACTTCTTCTTAAACAACCATTTTCTACCAACAAGTTTTATTCAAGTTGGCAACTCAACTATATCCCATGCCTCATTCTTATCCAAGGCATATATTTCTTCAACCATGTTCTTCTTCCATAGTTTACTATCCTCTTAATTCATTGCTTCCCTAACAGTTCTGGGATCATCATCAGTAATAGATAAAGCAAAATTGGAACGGAAATCAGGTGGACTATACCTTTTTGGTTGCCTTCTTTCTCTCATTGATCTCCTCAATACTCGGGTATGAGGTTGTTCTTCTTCATATGCTTCATCTTCTTTAGATGAGTCAAATTTTACATCATCCAACTCAAGCTCTATTTTCTCAGATTCTTCTTTCCTTGGTAAGAATTCATGTTTGGAAACATCTTTTACCTCTCTAAGAACAACATCCTGACTATAAGCAGTCTTCTTAGTTTCTAGGTTCCAAAGATTATAACCTTTCACACCATCTTTATAACCAATAAAGATACACTTTTCATCTTTATTATCCAGCTTACTCCTATTTTCCTTTGGAACATGTACATAAGCATCACAACCAAACACTCTAAGATGATCAAGAGAGGGTTTCTTGCTAGTCCATACCTCGTGTGGAGTTTTATCATCCAACGCTGATGAGGGTGATTGATTGACCAAGGAACATGTTGTACCCACTCGTTCTGCCCATAATTTTTGTCCTAACTCGGCACCGTTGAGCATGCTCCTTGTTTTTTCCATCAATGTCATTTTTATCCTTTCTGCAACTCCATTCTACTGAGGAGTGTATGGATTAGTCTTCTGCCTTGCTATACCACACTTTTTACAAAATTATTCGAATTCATTTCTATAGAATTCTCCACCATTATCTGTTCTCAATACCTTTACTTTCTTCTCTGTCTGATTTTCTACCAAAGCCTTAAACTATTTAAATTTATCAAATACCTTAGATTTATTTCTAAGAAAATAAATCCATACGTTCCTTGAGAAATCATCTATGAATGAAACATAATACACAGACTTACCTAGTGATAGAATAGGCACAGGTCCAAACACATCACTGTGTATAAACTCTAAGATCCCCTTTTCTCTTGTAGCACCAGATGAGAATATTACTCGATTTTGTTTACCATATATAAAATTCTCACATAAATCAAAATCCAGAGTGAAATTAGAAATACTTTCAACCATACCTTTACCGTGTAGTGTTCGAAGGCCCTTTTCTCCAATATGCCCCAATCTTTAATGCCACAACATGGTCTTCTTTACAGGGATAATATTGATCTTGTCTTCTTTATTTCTCTACTCAGGGACAACAAAACTGTTACACCCATTAGTATAAGTGCTTCCGAACAACTTGTACAGATTTCCACACCGAACTCCCCTCATCAAAACCATTGCTCCTTGTACCATCTTGCAAGTTCTCTTTCCAAATACAGTATCACTCCTGCATCATCCAACTTGGTTACAGATATTAGGCTCCTGGCTAGTTTTGGAATGTGCAGAACCTCAGGGAAATTTTTAATCCTTCCATCTTTTAGCAACAACTTAACCCTTCCATGTCCCATAATTTTCACTGTCGAGTCATCTCCTACTAATACATCACCACCATCGTATTTTTCATATTCGAAGAACCACTCCCTATGAGGAATCATATGGTATGACGCACCTGAATCGATCAACCATTCGTCATGGTCTGCATGTGTACCTGTAGATGCCAGGTAAACATCACCTTCTTCTTCAGTGGAGGTTTTCGTCTCTGTTGAAGAGGTACTATCATATCCCTTTGGTTTATCAACCTTCTTATACTTGCAATATTTATTATAATTCTCCGTTTTACCACACTTCCATCATTTCCTCAAAGATTTTCTTGGAGACTTATATCAACCTATAGATTTAGATCTCCCCCCTCCATCCTGAAGACTTACCAGGATTCATGTCTTCGGTACAACCTCTTACAGATAAAGCATCTGTGTTATGACCATCCATGATTTTCTTCCTCATCTCTTCGGATAGCAAGGATACAACTACATCCTCATACTTCAATGTAGATTGAGTGGTACTACCAATTGCTAAAACAAGATTGTCCCAAGAGTCTGGAAAATAACATAACAAAGTAATACATTTATCTTCTTCTGCAATCGTAATATAAACAAAGACAAGTTGACTTACTAGAGTATTAAAGGCATTTAGATGTTCTGTCAAAGAATCTCCATCTTCCATCCTAAAATGATACAACTTATTTCGAAGAAACAACTTGTTTACCAGGGACTTTGATTGATACAAATTCTCTAACTTATCTCATAGTTTATTGGTTGTAGATTCTCCCGAGACATTCAACAACACTGAATCTGCCAGGCAGAGTTGAATAGTACTCCTTTCTCTTATGTCCAACTTCTTCTAATCTTCCTTCAACATACCATTAGGTGGTGTACTAGTAGTTTGTGTACTAGTAGGTTGTGTACCAGTCGACTGTGTGTCAGTAGGCTACATACCAGTAGGTTGTGTACCATGATCCAAAGCGATCCATTGTTCTTTGTCTACAAGAAGGTCCTCCATCTTGAGATTCCATAGCTCAAAGTTTTTACCGTTGAACTTCTCTATCTCGGTTCTAGAAGATCTCGCCATTCATTTTTCTACACTCGAATCTCCACTACAAAAGCTCCCACTAAACCCAATTTTATCACAGACCCAAGATAAACTTGATCTATCAAGACTGATCCGAACCCTCAACAACAAAGGTGTCCCTCTGAAACCAAAAACGAACTTTGATACCACATGTAATTTTTAAACCTTTGAAGTAAAGCAATGCATATATATTCTTAAGAAAAACATAAATTAATCAATGGCTCATACACATAGTACACAGAGATTTATACCGGGGAGAAAACCTTTCAACGCTTCATTGTATTAATTGCACCATTCACCATACAATATATATATAATGTTTTTAGGTATTCCATATATACCAAAACCCTAATCCCTTAATCCGGGACTAATTTATAAAATTGCTAAAAATAGCAAAACCCGCTAAAATAGCAAAAACGCCCCCACGCAGTTGTCGAATCTGACGCACCCACACACATGCAAAAAATATAACACATACCCAACAAGACTAATCCTTCCGATCAGTCAACTACTCAACTAATTTTGTTGCTTTCGTACTCCCTGTATAGTTGGTTAATGTCTCTCGATTAAGAACTCGTGGAGATTCTTAATTTAGATAGAATTCCATTGTTCCTCTGTGTGATTGGCTGCCAAGCGTTCCTGTCTCAAAATACCAATTCCATATGGGTAAAATCGTTTCCAGACATCATCCGATCCGATTTTAGCATTGGTGAGTTGCTGCTTTAATTATGTTGATTGGGATTGCAAATTTATTTACGTCATGGGAAAACTTAAGCGAGTTTATGTGACTGTGCTTCGTGGTAGTCCAGATTTTATGTTTGGCATTGTGCAACAAACTACGCGTGGGTGTGTCCCTCCTAGTCCGTGGAGTGGTGCTCTGTGCACTAGGCTTTATTGGTTTTTGGTTCGTGGGTTGGCTTGGGAAGCTAATCGATAGGCTTGACTGTGTGTGTTGTGTTAGCTTGTTGGCTCACCCTTGTTGTTTTTGTGTAGACGTTGTCTGTTGACTTTTTTTTGTCAGTGGTTAACTTCATATTTAACCTTGATTTTTGTTGGGCCTAAGATTGGATAGTAGCAATGGATTAATCCATTTTCACTTCCACACCAATGATAGCCTTCGTTTAAACTCATTGTCTTTCCCTTGAAAGGTTTATCAATTGATGCTTCATCTTTTGCTGCCAAATAAATTGGAATTCCTTGATTGTAAAATGAAACCTTACTTGATTGCTAAATATGAGCGATCTTATCAGTTCTTTAATTGGTTATGTAAATGATTGAAAAATAGATATATTACTTGTAATGACTAGATCGTATTTAGTATTTACGCTTGGATGTGAAGGTTGGTTTAACCTTTATGTGTTAAATATGATGTTAACCTTCTTAAATTTTAATGTAAAGAAAAGTAGTTGACTGCCAATAAATTGATTTCCAGAAGCATTATGTATCATTTCATGATTAATTTGGTTTGGGATCAGTGTTGATGGGTCCATCGCATTCCTTATCTAGATCAATAAAAAAAAATTCATATTGATAACGGTTCAATTGTAATCATAGAACTAAATAATTAATTCTCTACCATTGTTGGCTTGCCAAAAAATTAAAATTGTATTGTCAGGATGAACCATTTTTCCAAAACGATTGTAGTTTAGTTTTCTTACGGCTTAATAAATTGAAACTTTGAAGGTATTTCGTGATAACTCTTAAGGGTACTCTCCATTCATTGAACCTGTGTGAAATAACGATGTCAGGATAATCCTTCTGATCAGTCAACTACTCAAAGAATTTTGTATTTTTCGTACTCCATGTATAGTTGGTTAATGTATCTGGATTAAGAACTCGTGGAGATTATTAATTTATATAGAATTCCATTGCGCCTCTATGTGATTGGCTGCCAAGCCTTCCTGTTCCAAAATCCCAATTCCATATGGGTAAAATCGTTGCCAGAAATTATCAGATCTGATTTTAGATTTAGTGAGTTGTTGTTTTAATTCTGTTGATTGGGATTGCAAATTTATTTACGCCATAGGAAACCTTCAGCGCGTTTCTGTGATTTTGTTTTGTGGTAGTCCATATTTTTCTGTCTGGTATTGTGCAGAAATCTACGCGTGCGTGCGTCCCTCCTTTTCTGTGTCTTGGTGCTCTGTGCGTTGGGATTTATTCGTGTTTGGTTCGGCTATGTAAATGATTATGTAAATGATTGAAAAATGGATATATTAATTGTAATGATGAGATCGGCTTTAGTCTTTATGCTTGGATACTAAGGTTGGTGTAACCCTTATGTATTAAATATGATGTTAACCTTCTTAAATTTTAATGTAAAGAAAAGTAAATTTGACTCATTTTTTATGTCATAATTGATTTTATTTTAAATCCTTCATTAAGAATAGGTAAGGTAGCTTGAAACCTTTACTTATTACTAGTTATAATGTGATGTTCCTTAAACATTTACATATATGGATATAGTCCTTAAACCGTGCTTAATAAATTTTGATCCTTGATTTTTGAGTGACCATGGAAAGCAACTTGGAATTCTTGTTGAAAGCTTATTTTCATTAATGTCTATTGATTTTAAATATGTATGTATGAGGGTAGCATTGAATTGGTATGTAGTGCCTTCAGAAGATTGATCTTCTTATGACGTTTTAATGAAAATCTATTTCATCCTTGGTATATATGTATATTTCTTAAAGGATGTGTACTTCCTAACTCCCATATAGGATATCTAAACTTAAAAGTGTATATAGGAATGAGATGGAGAAGTTGTATACTGTGCCTGGTAAATCTTACTTGTTATATAAGTCTTATCAGTTAAATCAACCCCTAGTTGTTAAGTGGTGTTGGGAGATAAAAATGAAGTCCTTATCTAGTCTCCTTATAATGATGTTAGAATGGATAGATAATAAAGGTATTGAGTGATAATGTCGAATGGAATTATGATGATTAATTAGATCTCTACCTGACACCAAGGTTGTACTTATGCCTTTTGAATTTTGTCTTTCGTTAGGTTTTTTTTCATTTGCACTTGAATACTACTTGAGGGATTAGTTAAGTAAAAGTGGATTAATCCATTGCATTGTGAAAAATATATGGTTGAGTGGATGATAATTCTATTTGATTCTCAGCTTATGATTGGATTAATGGGATTTAGACACTTCCTTGTTCCTCGGAAAATTCGTCAATCCTGATACCTTAAGTGGTCAAAATCAATTAGATGAATCCTCGACTTCAACGTTTCTTATGTGTCCTCGCGGTCCTAACCATCGAAGATAAGTTGGGAAGGTAGTTACTTTTAAATTTTCAGTGACACGGTTGATCAATTATTAGTATTTTTTCTTCAGTTGATGATGATGTGTTGATTATGTGCTACTATTAAATATATTAATTCATTGATTAGGTGTCATTATTAATTATGATGATGTGTTGATTGTTTTGTTATTAATTATGTTTTGACGTTTTTTATTTCCTAACGCAAAATAAAAATTACCTATTGTACATCACTAATTGTTGTCGTAACGGAGGGGTGTTACACTCTCAGATCCCAAGAAAGTAAGAGTAGTCAATCCATGAGAGGGGTTGACAAGGTTGTATTCCTTATCAAATTCCATCATGCCCCCTTAAATCAAAATTTAACCCATCTCCTTCAAAATACAATAAATAAACCTTAACCTTCCTTCACTTCCAATGGATATCCCTCTTAAAAGGATAGTCTTGGTGCATTAAATGGCCATGTTTTTTTTATTATAAGAACAATGAAATTGTAGATTTTCATAATCAATGATTTGAAACCTTTTCTCCCCCATTCTACAATGATGATTTCTTTATAGAATCTTGTTTCAGCAGACATATACACCAACATCATCGATACAACCTCAGGTTATAGGGTTTTGGAGGAAGGTATTGAAAATTACCCATCTAATCTTTAATGGGTTGTACAACTCTCGTAATGTAGAAATGAAGAAAAATACATAGAAACATGTCCCAAATGTATATCTCATATATATAAGAATGTTTTGATTTAAAATAGTCACATTGGGATTGCAACCATCCCTATATTCATGCAAAATGAGAACTTCCCTTCGAAACAACATTCTTGTTTAGATCTTTCTCAAAAACACAGAAGTGAGAAAACCCATTTGAGTTAGAGTGACCCAAACCTTACCTCTTACCATTGGATCCCTTGAATAATCAAATCCAAGGGACCATCTAGGAGATGTGGGGTTTTGACCCACTAAAATACCCAATTAATTCCCTTTCAACTAACTCCTTTTCTCAATCAACAATCCAATCTGTTGTGATGAAAACAATGAGACTTATGGATGGTAAGAGACATATTTCCTTCTTAATGGTTTGAATCCAAATAACCCAAATTAACCATCATTGATGTCTTCAACCTTCTCTTCCTATCTCTCTTATGTCTCATAACGTTGAATGTATCCAAAGGAACTTCGATATTAGGGAATATTTTATCTAATTACTATGGATTAGAATTTAACCTCAATGTATTAATATTATGGAATTCAATGTTTCCAAAAATGTGGATCTAGCATTTATGTGTGTTACAAAGTAAAGACAGTAATTTTTTTTCCATATACTTATCTAGGCATGTTTCTCGTAATTGGTCGAACAATTGACTTGGTTGTCTATTCTAGAAGTTAAACCAAGTAGGGTTATGTTGTTTTAAAAACCATGCTCTCATGTTTAATCTCTACGAGCTAAGTCTAAGGTCAAACTTTTCAAACTTTTCGACAAGGTTCTATTAGTAGATTATCTATATGGATGTCAAATTAATTTTGTGTAGAAGACATTGATGAAAAATATGGTCATATGTTGAGAGATCTTATTTTCACGCTCTATAAAATCAATCCATATAAGAGTAGCCATTTATGATAATATTTTTATAAAATTTAAAGTTTTCTTTCTCATGGTGAAGGCAATGGTTCACATTACTTCTTTCATGTACTCTATTGTTCCATGCATTGGCTAAGCGTCCTACTACCAACCAACACTCTTAGTATGTGGAGGTTATGAGTCTTGTGCACTCATTTGGCTTAGATATTGAATAGATATTGTGTATATTCATAATCTAGAGTATCTATATGCGGAATTCATAGAATAATTATTGAAAAGGTCTATAAAATATATATAATGTATTTAGATTTCATAAAAATCATTTTCTCCTAAAAACTCATCACTATTATTATACTAATCTCTAAATTTTGCATTAAATGGCCATGTTTTTTATTATAAGAGCAATAAAATTGTAGGTTTTCATAATAAATGATTTGAAACCTTTTCTCCCCCATTCTATAATGATGATTTTTTTATAGAATCTTGTTTCAACAGCCATATACACCGACATCATCGATACAACCTCACGTTATAGGGTTTTTGGAGGAAGGTATTGAAAATTACCCATCTAATCCTTAATGGATTATACAACTCTCTCAATGTAGAAATGAAGAAAAATGCATAGAAACATGTCCCAAATGTATATCTCATATATAAAAAAATGTTTTGATTTAAAATAGTCACATTGGGATTGCAACCATCCCTATATTCATGCAAAATGAGGACCACCCTTCGAAACAGCATTCTTGTCTAGATCTTTCTCAAACACAGAAGTGAGAAAACCCATTTGATTTAGAATGACCCAAACCCTACCTCTTGCCATTGGATCCCTTGAATAATCAAATCCAAGGGACCATCTAGGAGATGTGGGGTTTTTACTCACTAAAATACCCAATTAATTCCCTTTCAACTAACTCCTTTTCTCCATCAACAATCCAATCTATTGTGACGAAAACAATCCTTGGTTTGAATCCAAATAACCCAAATTAACCATCATTTATGTCTTCAACCTTCTCTTCCCATCTCTTATGTCTCATAACATTGAATGTATCCAAAAGAACTTCGATATTAGGGAATATTTTATCTAATTATTATGGATTAAAATTTAACCTCAATGTATTAATATTATGGAATTCAATGTTTCCAAAAATGTGGTTCTAGCATTTATGTGTGTTACAAAGTAAAGACAATAAAAAAATTTCCATATACTTATCTAGGCATGTTTCTCGTAATTGGTCGAACAATTGACTTGGTTGTCTACTCTAGAAGTTAAACCAACTAGGGTTATGTTGTTTTAAAAACCATGCTCGTTTAATCTCTACGAACTAAGTCTAAGGTCAAACTTTTCGACAAGGTTCTATTAGTAGATTATCTATATGGATGTCAAATTAATTTTGTGTAGAAGACATTGATGAAAAATATGGTCATATGTTGAGAGATCTTATTTTCACGCTCTATAAAATCAATCCATATAAGAGTAGCCATTTATGATAATATTTTTATAGAATTTAAAGTTTTCTTTCTCATGGTGAAGGCAATGGTTCACATTACTTCTTTCATGTACTTTATTGTTCCATGCATCTCGCTAAGCGTCCTATCTCTTACTTGTGCATTCATTTGGTTTAGATATTGAAAATATTTGACTATTCAATGTGTATATTCGTAATCTAGAGTATCTATATACGAAATTCATAGAATAATTATTGAAAAGGTCTATAAAGTATATATAATGTATTTAGATTTCATTTGAAAAATCATTTTCCCTAAAACTCATCAATTATTTAAACTATTTAAAAGATCACTTTTATCATATCTTTCACTTTTATCTGGAAAAGCTTAAAATCTCCTCTCACTAACTAAGAATGGAGATTAATCATGTAATAAAAAACCCTAATCAAAATAACACTTATGGTTATCTTCTTTGGGCTATATTTGACATTGCATCTCTTCTAAAATTCAAAAATTGGATTCACTTAATTGATCCCAAAGAGTAATGCATTGCTTTAAATATGTATTATAAAGAAAACCAATAACATTTTGGGAATCATTTAATATTACATTTTTTAATATCTATAATTTTAATTAAAATATATATTCAATTTACCATATTACTCATTACTTTTTCTTTTTCTTAACCTTTATTAAAAGAAATCATTTTTACTAGTTTTTAATAATGGATTTTAATCTATTTTTTATATAAATTAATATCTATAATTTTAATTAAAATATATATTCAATTCACCATATTACTCACTACTTTTTCTTTTTCTTGACCTTTATTAAAAAAAAAAAACATTTTTATCAGTGTTTAATAATGGATTTTAAACTACTTTTTTATATCTTTATATATTTTTTCTTAGCATTTTTCTAAGCCCTTCTCAAGGAAATCCTCTATATACTTACTTTCATATTTGTCCAATCGTTTTAAGAAACTAAATTAAAAACTTTATTATTCAATGATGTTTCTCCCAAACTCCTTCATCAAATTTGATCGTTTATGGACATTAATATTATATTAAATTAAATTTATACAATCATGTTAGTAAATTAAAGGACCTATATGATATGATAAGACGAGTAAGTAGACTTCCTATGAATTAAAAAACAAAATAATAGATATTTATGTCGAAATGAGTACATCTATTGACAATGGGCACAATTAATCACTTTTTAATCTAAAATTCTAATCTTATGGCTAACAATTAAAGATGCTAGCATATTCTTAGTCGTACTCTCTAATCAATGGATGAAATTTAATGCTCATAATTTTCTTGCATTTCTGAATACTTCCGTTACCTTGTTCACTTTTTCACATTTACTTAATATGATTAGGAAATTACTTCTCTAACCATTAATTGATAGGTTAACTCATTAAGAAAAATTAATATGTATAAAACTTTGCATTGCCACCTTCCTTGAGATTAAGCGTTTCTAGCTGGACAAGTGATAGCTACGGCAGTGGTAGATGGATGCAATGGAGGATGGGCGTCGTTTCAACTAGCACGACGTTTCAGTGGTCGATACCTTTTGGCATTCTCCAAACGCGAGTCAGCTAAATTAAATGTAACACCCTGTTTCCCCCAGTTTGTAAAAATAACTGGAATGGCCCAAAACTGTGGAAAACTCAGAAATGTGAATATGTGATGTGAATGGACCTTGTGGAAAAGGTCGATGAATGTGAATAACATTATGAATTTATATTGCAGGACTGATGAGAAGGGATGTACTGAAAAAGAGACCACGATGGCTACAGAAAGGTGGTGGAAGGCACCTGGAAAGGTGGCGTTAACTTCCACCGAGAATCAATACCATATTTAGACTCCATTGGCCCGGAGAACCAAAAGCGTCTCGCTGACCCCGAATTAAATCTCTCGCAGGCTGGTACGCATATGGCTCCTTAGGAGTTAATGAGGGATGGGGAGGTGAACCACCCATCCGTAGAGCCGTCAGGCCTGAATGGCGCGAGGGAAATCGCGCCACGCGCAACCTCGCAAGAGGATAAGGCGTGGGGAAGAAGCGATTGGGGGGGACGACGCGAGGGGAAGAAGAGAACTCTGGAGATATGCAGAGTGGGTGATAGCAGAGAGGAAGGAGAGTAACCTTCGCTCCTGGTCACTGGGAAACAGAGACGTAGTCTCACAACATCGTGGTCTCAGCTCGGGGGTGTCCAGTGGTAAATCCGTTGGGAGTCGCTGAGCCTACGGTTGGGTGGAAACGAGCACCCCTCTCAGCAGTTGCATAACCCCCGGTGTTACTTTCTAATAAATGTTTTGCCTTTGACATCTTGAAATATATGTATGCTGACATTTATGATCATAAGTTGTAAAATTGTGAATGACTTCATTATAAGAATGTCTGTATGGTGTCTTGATCAGTACTCATAGTTGTATGCTCATATGGAAAGACTACATGTGGCTTATGCTCTCTTAAATTGCTATTTATATGCAAACTGATCTAATTCAGACTTCACGCCTGGTTCTCGAGAGAGAGATACCCTTATCTGCCTTAGATAGTACCCTGGGTAAACCTCCCCATAAAGATACCCTCCTTGAAAACATCATCAAGAACCTGGAAGGAGGACGTGAAGGCGCAAGGCCTTAAGAAATCCCTGATAAGTATCGAATTGACAGATGAGATCCCGTCGGGAGATTTGTGGTCACTCACGACCATCAGATAAGAAGAAGAAGCTGGAAATATAAGTACCTTAACCTTGATAGGTGTTGATCGATGGACGATATCCCTTCGGGAAATCTGTGGTTACTCATGACCGTTAGATTTGGTAGGAGAAAGTAGGATGTTAAATGCCTTACCACCTTGTCTTTCTGTACCTTCATGGATAGCGACGAAATTGGGATCGTAGATTCCCGAGGTCCATGAGAACAGTTGGGCCGTTGATTTTTCCCGTCCAGGAAGTCATGGGAGAATTCACAAGTTAGGAACCGGTCTGAGCCGTCAGATCTTGGCTGGAAAACCTGACAGTCGTTGGATCTGTCAGAAGATACCGAGGGTCAAACCCCCAGTGAATAAGGGCGAAAGCCCCAACATAGATTTGGGTTGTCCGATTAAAGGAGGCCACGTGTTGTGAGATCCCCCATTTCGGCAACTCGGGAGTCGGGAACTTGGGAGTGCTGGTAACGAGAGATCGGGATGTTCCATGATGGAAAACTCGAAGTAGTCGTAGACAGACTGATCTCGGGAGGCTACGTGTTGAGAGATTACCCATTTTGGGAAATCGGGGATCGGGGATTCGGGAGTTCCGTTGACAAGAGGTCGGGCTCTCGCCTTGAAAAATCCCGATGGAAAAGAGAGTGTGGTCATGTGGGAAGAGGTCATATTGACCAAGGCATAACCCAAGGGGCTAATCACCGATTTAGGCTTGTTTTTCACTCCATCGTTTCGGCACTCGGGATACCAAAGGGCACGTTCCCTCGTGCTCTCAAACCCCGAAATCTAGACTTATAAATATTGGGATGATTAGCATATGGTTAAGTCCCGATGAACGGACGAGATTCTTTCGGAAGATCTCAGGGTCTATAATGACCGTCAGATGTGAGGAAGAGATGTCAACTTTAAGTTGGGGCGCGAATGCACCTTAGGGTAAGTGGCGAGAAGATATGAACGACCAAAGTCCACCTACCCAGATCTATGGCTGAGGCT
>ML793951.1:32562-46036 GCA_009831015.1 Picea engelmannii
GGAATCTGGAATGGTGTGGCATGTGAAGTGGGGCCCATCTTCTGTCACATCGCCCACCGTGTCATGTTTCCCCTCTCACCACCTGTACTCCACTCAACCGCGTGACAGGGTCGTTCCTAATGGCCATCTGCTCACCCTGTAGGGATTCGTCTCTATTGGCCTGTTGCTAGCCCTACCGGGGTTAGGCGGTTGCAGAGTCGAACGATTTGGCATCACTGTAGCGCTGAGGCGCGAAATACAAAGAGGCACCACGATTATTTGACCTGTGATCATGACCCGCAATCACATGGGAACAAAGAGAGAGAAAGAGCTAGCTTGCGCTAGGCCTCCGTAGGTAATTCGGGGGCTCTGATTCTGCAGAAATCAACGAAAAGTTGATTATGGTAGTGGAAATGTGACATTAAAGGACCTATATGATAAGAGGAGTAAGTAGACTTCCTCTGAATTAAAAAACAAAATAATAGATATTACTATATACGTGTGAATCAACTGAATCAAGTGTGAATTAAATCATATCATTTCTTAATTTTGAATTTACTAGAAGCATATTTACTAGCACAACCTTAAATTCTTATCGTTCAGGTTGCAAGGTAATAGTGAGAAAGTTAGTGGTTGAAATCACAACCATTGATTTATTGGAATGAATAAAAATATTTCATCAATATTTAATATTTTCTTTACAAAACTGATTAAACACTAAAAACCTATTAAATATACCCATTATCAATAAATGTACACAACACTTTACACAACAAAATATTCTATTCCATTTACTTAATACCAAGCAATGCCTTCTACCTAGTTAAAAAAATTCAATACTCATCCGAGGACCACGCTGTTCATTTTAGTTAATATACAACTCCACTGTTAGATAATAACCAAAATATCAAAATCAATCTTCGATATGACATTCAATGTTTAAGAACGAGATGAGGCGCAGATATTCTCCCTAGCAAACCGCAGACTGATTACATGGAAATTGAGAGATCAGGCGAGGAGGGATTGTTTTGGTCTGAGAGGCAATAGTGGTGGTGCTGGTCTTGGTTGCAAGGCGCTCGCAGGACGGACACATTGTGAGTGTGGCAGCAGCCAAAGGCGACTGCGCGTATAAATCCTCCTTCCCTGTACCTCGCACAATTTTCATGGCTCTCAGCGCTTGCACTTCTCTTACCAGTCTTCTGTTCTCCTCCCTCAGGCTCTCGCAACAGCGTCTCAGATTATCGCACTCGACTTCCTTCCGTTTCAACTTTGTTCTGCACACAGTAAATAGATTAGTTGCCCCAGGGAAGTCAGTAATAATGGACTCTGTAATTCTATCAATTAGAATAAAATATCCCAAATTTTCATTCTTGCCTTGCTCTCCGGTTCTGGAACCACACTTCCACTTGACGCGGCTGCAGATTTAACTTACATGCCAGCGCGGACTTGTGCTTCTGCAAGTTTCGACGATAAATTAATTACGCCATTATTGTAACAGTAAACTATGGCGAAATAATTAGCAGACGCGGTGAAGGAATAAATCAGAAAATTGAGAACTGAGAGAATGAATTAGTACTGGGCTGAGAGCAGAGTGCTCTCTGAAGCTCTCTTCCAAGAGGCTCGATTGATCCTTGGACAAACGGAGTTTTTTCCTCGGCGTCCCCGGAATTATCATGTCGTCCAATTCGTCTCTCGGAGCTCTGCAACTCACAGCATCCATGTCCAATATCTCTCTCTTCACAAAAGCACATCTTGCTGAGATTAAACTCCCAGAAGAAGCGTTGAATTCCCGTTTTTCTCCCTGAGTACTTACCATATCCTGGGCTGTATAGAACAAATAACAACACATCTTATTTAAACGACGAATTATTTTCATCTGTTTAAAATTAAATTAAGCACCGGGTTTACATAGCCTGCTATAGCTCGGGCTCTGTAAATTAAGCACTGGGTTTACATAGCCTGCTATAGCTCTGGCTCTGTTATCAAGGGAATGGACAAACACCATTTTTTTGGAATTTTTTTCGAAGAAGTAAAGTTTTGTAATATTTATTAATTAAATTATTAAAAATTAAGTTATGGGTAAAGTTTTGTTAAATGATATTATAATTTTAATGAAATTTCTTAAAAAAATATGTTTATAGTTTTTAAAATTTAAATTATTGAATTATTTAGGTTTTTTTGTTTGCTAGTTTGTTTATTACTTGTTGGATTAGTCTGTGGTTGAGAAATAAGGATTCAGAAGCAAATCGTCAAAATTACATCATCGTCATTAGCCACATCAACCTTTAACATGGCTGAACATTTTGTCTCAACAGATTTCAAATCTATAACTTAACAACACACTCAATCACAGAAACTATCTTAAATTTTACTAAATTTTTTTTTTTTTAAATCGATGAAATTTGATAGATAAATTAACTACCACAACCCAAATTTGCATGTCAAATAAGGTAAAAAATTCTGAGAAACAGTCAATATTCTTCCTCACGTATCAAAACGGGTATCAAATTTGACGGGTTGAATAGATTTGAAATTCTAACCCTAATTTATCAATTTTCCATCACAACTTTTATAAATAAATTTTCAATTTTAATCAAATAAATTATAACTTTTAACAAAATTTGTAAATGATTTCCAAAACAATTTCAACCTAAAAATAGCATCAATCTAGTAATAAATTTATCTATTTATCAACTTACTAAATACTATAAAGATTCATAGTAATATTAACAGTTCTGTCGCCAAAATCGGGAAAAAATATAAACATTCTAACATAATTTCATTTTAAACTAATTCTTGTTAAAAGATTATTACCACTGTGCTCAGCTGCTCCAGCCAGAGTGCGGCGGGAAAACCGGCGGGCCTGCGTATCTGGATTAATAAACGAAACAGTTTCATCCTCATATCGCAGTTTCAGACTCAGCTCAGTATTATCTTCTTCCATCCTTTTCTCTTTCTTGGGGCGATGACTGGAATTGCATAGTCTGCTCACTCCTTCTCCCGACTTATGTCCGGGAGCTACTGGCGTCCTGCCCAAAGTATGAAGCTTCAACAAGCGTGGAAAACAACAAGAAAGTTACAGTTTCTGAAATCATTCTGGGCAATTATTATACTCATTTCATAACAGTTCCCATGATTCCAACAATTAGAGGCATCTGGGTTTTTCGTCTGGGGATAATGGCGTAATCTATTGCAATAATGGTCCACAAATATTCGGTCGGTGATACGTGACGACACTTGGATATGATCGATTCCTTCGCAGCAATCAATATTATCATTCTAGCACTGTTAATCTAATTATTGTACTATTTTTTGGTCGATTGCAATTGCATGTTCTTGACTGCAATTTCAAGTTAGGTATTGCAGTTGGATTCAATGGATTGCGATCGATTGCGATGGCTGGCGTGCAGGGGCCGCTACCCAATACATTCGACACTCATAATCAGCCCCGTCGGTTGGTTGAATGATTCTACAAAGTTATCATGACCTTCCTCTTTACTCATTGGATGACATAGCGTAACCCTGAAGTAGTCTAGTCACCTCCGCATCTAATTATTCATATCCATATTGCCTTTTTCTTACAGGGCTTGTGGCGGAACAATTTTGCGTGGCTATAAGCCCCCAAAACGTGCCAGAACGAAAGCCAATTGTTGCAAGTTGCAATTTTATCCTGTTGCCTTCAAACAACTGGAAATCTTGCTACAGGGTTTTCAAATTCAGGGAGACATGTCATAAGTTGGAGGAAAATGAATTGGAGACATGTCCAATTGGGTACAATTGGATGCATGAGAATGATTGCAGACTGACAATGAAATTGAGTAGAAAAATCATCACAACAGCATTTTCCCAATTAGATGCATGATAATGAATGAGGACTGAAAATGAATTGAGTACAAATATCATCACAGCAGCATTCTCCTTCACGAAACTAAAATCATCATACTGTTTATTTACTTAATTGGTTGGGCAACATCCTTCTCCGTCCGTCCAATATAATATCCCGATTCCTATTCTTAAATCTTCATCGGTTTCATACCTTTCAACCTTCCTTGACTTTTAGGTATTCGATGATACGCTGTAACTCTATAGCTACAGTTTCTTCCCCATTATTACTTACTCCGCTCTGTGGAGCAATGCAACGTGTTGGTTTTTTCAAGTTAGCATGATATTGGAGTGCTCTGATGAGAAAATTGACCATTTTTTCCTGAACGTCATAAAGTTCACTGCACATAGTTATCGTATGAGATATATGGCTAATAAAGAAGTGGATTCAATATTAGCCACGATATCGTTTTTCGGTGAAATGATGCTGCTTCTCTTCGCTACAGTATGGTCCATTTCTTGTATCAGAAGATAAGGAAAGAGTGCGAAAATAATTGGTGAAATTGAAAAGTCAAAATTTTAGCTTTTGGAAAAAAGAATAAGAAGGAAAGATATTTATTCACAGTTTCATATTTTATTTATAAAAATTAAATTTTAATGAAAAATGATTGTGTTTAGAGGGGTATTTTACAGTACAGTATTAGATCAATGTGTGATTTTTTTGTCTAAATTCAATTCGGAGATGAGAAGTGTCACTCTAAAATAATAATAAATTAAGTAAATGAAAATTGTAGATGTAGGCTCTAACCTTTTGCACTTTAAAACTGGTTGAGGAAGGATTTGCACTTCGAAAGATTTGATCCCTCTCAGTGTTTTTTAAAACCATAATTAAAATAGATCTATACTGGTAGTTATTTCTTCCCATCACCTAAACTAAACTAACAAATAATATTATACTGTTGTAGTTGGCAAATAGTAATATTAGGGTTAAGGGTCAATATTAGACTGTCGTCTTTGGCAAATAATAATATGTTATTGTATAAGAGAAAAGACTCATTGTATTTAGAAATTTAGAGGGATATTCTACAGCCCAGTGTTAGGTAGATGTGTGATTTCTTGTTTAAATTCAACTTGGAGATGACACTTGTCACTCTTAAATAATAATAAAAAAAATTAAGTAAATAAAATTTTTATATGTGAGCTTTAAGCTTTTGCACTTTAAAATAGATTAAGGAGGAAGAGTTTGCACTCAAAAGATTTAATCCCTCTCAATACTTTATAAAACCAAAGTTAAAATAAATCTATACTAATATTTATTTCATATAAAACAAAAATGAACACATTTATATCTATTGAAAAATATGTTCCTGATCTAAATTACAGTCCATTCAGAGACATGGTCAAGTAGCCAGAGAAGTGATTTCAATGAATTCACCCTCACATAGTATTACGTTTCTTTACTTTACTGGTAGTTGTTCGCATTTCAACTCACAACTATCAATACAAACAAATTTGGTTGAACCTAATCCGAAATTATGACGAGAAAATAATTGATAATCTCTGTATTATCGAAAGATAAATATCATTTTCATCGTATAGAATTCCAAACTATAAGTGACTCATACTTCCTTCCCATCTTATTGAGGAAGAAGGAAAGAAATGCAGTGTCAAAATGTATGTAATGACATTTTTTTTTATTGCAATGGAGAACGCCGTTCATGAAATCCAGGTTTGTATCCATGTTTCCCGCTCCCCTCCTTTATTATTGGTATCCTGAGTGTTGGTATTAGTAGAATTGAAGTGAGATTTTGGGTATTTTAGAGATTCCAAAATGATAAATAAACCAGCAGGTTGAGATAAATAAACCAGCAGGGAGGAAGAAGACTAAGTAAAGAGAGTAACATATTTAAATAATGGATTTAAAATTTAGTGTAAATGGTTGTTTTGATAATGGGAGGGTTGATTGGACATCCTATATATATGGAAATATATAAAATGAAATTTATAAAAAGTTGACTTAAATCATTAAGTTGAAACTTGGATTCCTTCATTATTTTAAATATTATTATTTGTATTTTTATATTAAAATTTATATGTGCTGAGCTTTCTTTAAAATTAATTAATAAAATATTTTAAATATTATTAATTTTATTTTCATATTAAAATTTATATTGGCGGAGTTTTCTCTAAAATTAATTTATAAAATATTTTACTAGCAACAAGTACAATTGTTTTTGTTGTTTTCTCAATTGTTTTTGTTGTTTTTTCCATATGGATCTTGAGGGATATCCACCCTATATATTGTAAGTTATTAATATTTATTCATAATAATATTATAAAAATTATTATTAGTTGTAAATTATATAATTTAAATATTCCAAATTATAAATTAATATTAGTTATAAATTAAGATTAGAATATGGTGTAATGGAATTTGTAATTAGTAAGTAAAATAATAAATGGTCATGTAATTAATATAATAATATATCATTTTATATATTTATTGAAGTTGTTTTTAATTTCTAAAGAAAAGTAGGAAAATATTAATTTTCAACAACATATTGTGTTTATTTCTTTTTAAAATAATTAAAAATGTACTTCAAGTTAGAATAACCCAAATTTACATATTCATATGAAATATAAAATTTGTCAAAAAATAGTATGAAAATAATATTTGATGTAATATGTAAATTGCAAAATGTTTCAACATATAATATATTAATAGGTCTTTCATGGTCCAAAATTACATTCATAAATCTAAATTTTATCTTCATAAATATTAATGAATCCTTCAAGTGATAAAATTACATTCATGAATTTACTCCACATTTTGATGATATCCATTCAAGTAGATGAACTACAATGTATATATCATATTCTTTTATTTTGATCTTCTTGTAATGTTTTTATTTTTCATTTTCATCCATGCCCAAACTATAATATCAATTACAATAGATTCATGTCCTATGCCATTTGTATTTGCTACATATATTGTTCTAAAAAAAATTCAATGTATTTCCTAAACTAGGGTTCCACCTATCAACTTTAATACGAAGAGTTTGACTATCAACATCATGGAAGATACTTGAGGTAGCCCTAGCCATCCAAATAAGCCCTCATTCATCCTATGTCCATCATCTAATAGGAAACATGTTTTCATTCTCAACATCTTTGATAGAATTGAATGGGGGATTGGCCTATTAGAATTGTTTCCAACATATATTAATTCTCTTGTCATATTATTAAAATAATTGTCTACAAAACTTCAAATTACTGTGAGTGAGTTATGGTAATCATTGGAACATGTCTTATCTTGGGACAAAATTCCTCAAAACATGTATCAATTGCATCCACTATTGCATCATGACTATAAATTTCATCTAAATATTAAGGATGCTTTCACAATTATCTACCTTATTTTTACATCTCTCTGTAACAATTAGAGAACTATCATTGGTAATAGTGTCTTCCCACATTCTTTTGTATGATGTTATTCCTTAATTTAGTTCTCCAATTAGACCTTATTCTTTTTTGGATGTAAGAAAAATGGCTCCCATATGGCCAATTTAGGTTGACCTTCAACATCTCTAAGCCACAAGTTAACTATTTGTAACCATTTAATATATCTTATTGATTCCTTGTACATAAAAAAAAATTGGAACACTTTCTAATATGAAGTGTTGGGTGTAATTAGGTATTAATATTTCTTGTTTTCCTTCATGGATGTATCCTTTAAGGAAACTTTGAAATCATACTACTTGTTAATAAGTTTAGGTGAAGGAAGTCATTTTTCTTCCATCGTACACTATGTATTCATTATCTCTGCTAAAGAATGTGTATCCTTAATTATCAAATTGGAATACATCCTCTCATAGGTTCCATCTATGTATATCCATGGGTGTGTTCCATAGGTAAGAACCCAACCTTTGTAGTGATGGAGACATCAAGTGTAGTTACAAGTCATAAAAAGATAAAATGTTATGGATTCTTATTATCACTTGCTACATTATGTCACTGTAACAAAAAATGTGGAAGGAAGTGGTTTAAAATGAACATCCTAACATTTTGGTGTTCCATGAGATAGAACATTATTTTTGTAAACTCTACATTTTGAGTAAATTGATTTTTCAAGTAACACATTTATGTTCCATGAGATAGAACATTATCTTTGTAAACTCTACATTTTTAGTAAATTGATTTGTCAAGTAACACATTTGGGAGTGTATTTATTGAACTTCCACTCTATTAAAGGAGATCATCATACATATCAAGGTGTGGGTTTTCATGGTCACTTAAGGGTGGACCTACAAGCTAATAATGGTATCTCATGACATGTTAGTGGCAATGCAAACATGGAAAAACAACAATTTGTTAACTTGGACGAATGATTCCATGTACTTTCACAATGAACTTGAAAATGGTGTAAAAACATGAAATGTAGAAAATTGAATTATCTTTCTGAATATATAATTTTTACATTACTAAGTGAAATTTGAGTTTTTATAATAGTGGCATGTTATTTTTCATGCAAAATATAATGCATATGTTCCAATTCATGTAGGAGTTGAGTACCTAAATGATAGAATTTATTTAAAAAAAAAAATCAGAATTGTAGAGAACACATTGTTCTTGTGAAAGAATATTTTTTCAAAAATTTCTAATGTTAATTTTATTTATTTATTTTAATTATAAAAAGCATTATATCCTTGAAATTTGAAGGCCTTGTGTGCATGTGAGGTACAAAGGTATTAACATAATAAAATAGATTTATATTTTCTTATTAGATTGTAGATGTTTTTCTATACTAGTGCATTGTATGTGGGTGAGTGCAAGCTAATGATGGTCTCTCATTACACATTAGTGGAAATGTGAACCTCGAAAGACAACAATGTCTTAACTTGGAGGGATTATTCAAGGTACTTTTACAATGAATTTGAATATGGTGTAACAATATTAAACATAAGAAATTGAATTAGATTTCTGAATGTATAACTTTTCTTCATAGAAATTGTGAATAACTATGGGTGTTGAGTACCTTAATGATGGAATTTCATTACAAAAACTTGTATACTTGTAGAGAACCTATTTTTCTAGTGTTGTGTATCTTTTGGAAATTTTTAATATTAATTTTATATACTCTTTTAAATTATCAAAGTCAATATATCCATGAGATTACAACGTTTTTTGTTTGTGTAAGCTAAGAGGGTATTAACATGATCAAAATAATATATATATTTTTTTTCATATCATAGATATCAGTCTCTTGTAGTGCGACATATAACTCATTCGGGAAACGATTAAGCTGACAAAAAGTTATATCATAAATAAGAGAGGTATGTATTCTAGGATTTTGATATATGCGAAGACAAGAATAGATTAAAAATATTACACCATATTAATTCAAAATAAAAAACTATATCTTTGGAATATGCATAGCTGAATCTATCTATGTATGTATTTTTGTCAACAATTGATTTTTTTATCCTATAGAAAAATAACGTCAAATATAAAGATATAGAGAGGTATTCACAAAAATGGAAGTTTTTATCAATTTGCAGACTGAACCACTACTAGGTTTGTAATCCCAAACCTAAATCCTAGAAAACCAAGTCAACATACACATTGTCAATCCCACCTAAAAAAAAATTGAATTCAAATGAACACGCACGTGTTCTTAAGAGCGTGCACATGCTCTAGGAATGCACACATATTCCTAATAGTGTGCACACACTATGGAAATGCACATGTGTTCCTAAGAGCACGCACACATTCTTATCAATTATTTTTTCTTTAGCATTCTCTCTCTCTCTCTCTCTCTCTCTCTCTCTNGCCACTCTATGTCTCCCTCTCTCTCTCCCTCCCTACCCCCCATGTTTGTCTTCCTCTCTCTCCCTCTCACACTCCTATACATGGAAAGACCTAGAAATGGGAAGACTTAGACATGACAAGGCATGGAAATACCTAGACCTAGACCTTTCCTTAACATGACTTAGACTCTCTCTCTATCTCTCTCTCTCTCTCTCTCTTCTCCTTTGTCCCTCCCTCCCCTATTACACCCCCCTATCTCTTCCACCTCTCTCCAACCCTTTATCCCTCTCCTCATTGTTAGTCTCAGTATCACTCTCTCTCTATCCATCTTTCTCTCTCTATTACCCCTTTATGTGTCCTTGTGTATCCCCCTTCCTCTCACTCTCTCTCTACCCCCCTTCTATGTATCCCTCTCTTCTTTCATTCCTCTCACTATCCCTCTCTTTACTCCCCATCTCTATCTCCCTCTCCCTCCCTCTCACACTGACTTTGTACCCATCCTCCTTGTATTTCTCTATCCCCCTCTCACACTCTCACTCCCTCTCTCTCTCCCCCCTCCTCCCTCTTTCTCTCCCCCTACCTCCCATTATCTCTCCTACATATAACCCTCTCTCCTACATTTACCTCTCTCTCTACCCCCCTCTCTGTCTTCCTCTCTCTCCATCTCTTCCTCTCACACACTCTCTCTACTACCCTTTTGTGTCTTTCTATATCTCTCCCTCCCATAGTCTCAAACACACACTTTATATCCCCCCTCTATGTCTTCCTCTTTCTCCCTCCCACACTCTAACACACTCACTCTCTTCCTCCCCTCTTTGTATTCCTCTCTCTCCCTCCCACACTCTCACTCACACACTGTCTATTTCCCCTCTATGTATTCCTCTCTCTCCCTCCCACACTCTAACACACTCACTCTCTCCCTCCCCTCTCTGTCTTCCTCTCTCTCTCCCTCTCACACTCTCACACACTAGTAAGTTTGGTAAATTTCAAGGAAAGGCATGGTAAGTCAAGAAATGGCCTTGACCTAAACATGGAAAGGTATGTCAAGATCTAGACCTAGAACTAGACTTAGACCATGACCTAGTGCATATTTTATCCTTGTACAATATTTTACTATAAATAGATTTTCAATAAAATAACATAAAGCATACAATGGAAAATACACACATTACACAGACATTTTTCCCCTGAAAACCCAAACCGAGAAAACTAACATATTCTATACTCATTCATAGTGTTACATTGTTTACAATACAATATACATGTAGGAGCCAACAACATCCAAAACCCTAACCCAATGACCTGGATTAGTCAACAACCCTAATTCCTTAACTGGAAATAGAAAACCATTAACAAAAAACATGTGCCAAAAAACCTCCCAACAATGGACATGAAAATCGCGGAAAAAATGGAACACGTTTCCTGAGGGAAAAAAAAATTCTCATGGGTGTTACCCCCAAACCCCCGTGTAGGGGGGATATCACCCCCTGCAACCCCCTTGTGTGCCCGGTGAAACGTAGCAAACACTAGATCTAGTCGTGCAAAGAATATAAAAAATACCCAACATTCTCCCACTTGTTGTTTTCTTTTCATACAAGGGGTTACAGGGTTACATAGTCAACAATCTAAGGTAGTAATTCCCATGGATCCTCTACACCAAGAGAACTTCTCAGTCCTCACATATTTTGTTAATGAATCTGCAACATTCTTCAAAGTGTCCACCTTCATCAACAACACTTTATTTTCTTCAACCATGTCTCTCACAAAGTTATATTAAATATCAATATGATTTGTCTTTGAATCATAAGACAAGTTCTTCACCAGGAAAATTGCACTTTGACTATCACAATCTATCCTTATATCTTGTTGTATCAACCCAATACCTTAACACAATCTTTATAACCACACTGCTTTCTTGCTCGCATGAGTGGTTTCCATGTATTTAACTTATGTATTTGAAAGTGCCACTACATCCTGTCTTTTTCTCATCCAACTGATTACTCCTCCAAATAGGTTAAACACATACCCTCTTGTAGATCTCCTACGATCTATATCTCCAGCCCAGTCTACATCCACAAAGCCATGTATGTTCAACACTCTGTCCAATCCTGATCTTCCTTGGTAGCACAATCCATAGCTAGAAGTGCCACGCAAATACCTAAAAACCCATTTTACTATTATCCAATGCTCCTTCCCTGGTTTTGACATATACCTTCTCAAAAATCCCGCTACATGTGCAATGTTCAATGTAGTACAAACCATTACATACATAAAACTTCCAACTGCACTTTCATATGGAACAAGAGACATGTACTCCTCCTCTTCCTGTGTCTTGGAACATTGATCCACAGATAACTTTACACCAGCAGGAATAGGGACCTTGATCGGTTTACATTCCTACATATTAAACCTCTAAAATATGTGCCCTGTCCTTCCATATTATTATGTCTCATATCCTTCGACAACAAGGATGAGACCACTTCATAAAACTTCAAGGAAGTTGTATTACTACCTATGGCCACAACCAGACTATTCCATGAATCTGGTAAAGAGAAAAGTAAATTAATAGACTTATCTTCATATGAAATTTTAATCTCAAAAGATAATAAATGACTTACCACAATATTGAAGGCATACAAATGTTCTGCCACCAAGTTTCCTTCTCTCATCCTCAGGTTATACAACTTCTCTCTCATGAAAAAATTATTTACTAGGGACTTACACTGATACAACTTCCCCAACATATCCCATAAATCTTTGGTTGTAGCTTCCTCTGACACATTCAGTAATACTAAATATGAGAGACACAATCGGATTATGCTCTTCTCTTCTGATCTAAATTTTTCTAGTCATTTGTTGAAGTTCTTGTAGGTGTAGTACCTATATCCACGACAATCCACTAATCTTTGTCCACCACCAGATCTTCCATATTGAGCTTCCAGAGCTCAAACTTTTTCCCATTAAACTTCTCGATCTCCATTTTCAAACTGCTAGGCATTTCTTTTCACCTGAAAAATCAATACCATAGATCTCACAATGTAACAATACTTATCATAGTCCCGAGCCAAACCCTTGACCACTAAGGTATCCGCCTGAAGCCAACAAAACTTTGATACCAAATGTATATTTTAACCTTGTACAATATTTTATTGCAAATATATTTTCAATAAAAGAAAAGAAAAGATACAATGGAAAATACATACATTACACAAAGATTTTCCCCCTGGAAACCCAAACCGATACAACTAGCATATTCTATATTCATTCATAGTGTTACATTATTTACAATACAATATACATATAGGAGCTAGTGGCATCCAAAACCCTAACCCAATGACCGGGATTATTCAAAATCCCTAATTCCTTAATCGGAACTAGAAATCCATAGGAAAAAACCATGCACTGAAAAAATGGCCAACAATGGACAGGAAAATCGAGGCAACATGAAAAACAAGGAAAAAATGCAACACGTTTCCCAAGGAAAAAAACTTATCGGGGGCATTGTCCCCAAACCCCCACGTGTTCGCCCGAAGTAATCTAGAAAACACTAGAGATAGTCATGAAAAAAATATAACACATACCCAATACCTAGACCTTGCCTCTCCATGCCTCAGACTCTCACACCCACTCTCTCCATGAATCTCTCCCTCCCTCTCTTTCTCCCTCCTCCCTCTCTACCCCTCTTTCCCTCCTCCTCTCTCTCTTTGTCTCCCTCCCCCTCCATGTTCCCCTTTGTCCCTCTCTCTCTCTCTCTCATCCCCTCTTTCTCTCTTTCTCATTATACCTCCCTATTTGTCTCTCTCCATCTCACTCTTGACCTCTCTTCTTCTCTTCTCGGCTCTTCCCATCCCTCCCCTTATTTCCC